>JADIIZ010000016.1:0-178027 GCA_027604345.1 Boothiomyces sp. JEL0866
CTATGGTTAATCACACCTTACACTTCCTTCCAAATACCCAAAATTTTTCATAAAACTCAAGATCAAACTTCCCAGAGCAGAAGTTTTAGTCAATGCAAGCGCAATTAATGCCACATTTGTTTTTGATAAACCCTGACTGTGGAGAGCAAACACAATAATGAAGATAGTGAAGCAGATTGACATTGTGTTAATCCGAAACTTGAACCATATGTGCAACGATTCTTTTGTATAGCTAATTGCCAATGCTTTGTCCAAAAGTTGCATCTGAGTATCAATAAAGTTCTCTTGTTGGTTGTATGCTCTTACAACTGCAATTCCTGCCAAGGTTTCACTGATGTGCGCATCCACTGGTGAATTAGTAACTGAAAGTAATCTTTGAAAATCAAGATTGGCAGGCCGAAACAAAGTAAACCATTGATAAATAATAAGCAGAATAATCAATAGCAAACCTAATACAAAATAATTGGAAATCGAAACAATGATAATGTTGCAAATAATATTGACAAGGTGTAAGCTAGAATACATAATTTGATAGCCTATTTTTCGATCGAGTTTTTCTACATCGCTGGAGAATCTATTCAGTATCCTTCCGATAGGATTTTGATCAAAAAATGATAAAGGCGCATCTAGTAGTGCTGATAATGCAGAGTCGTGTATATTGCAACTTGCACAAACAGCCATAAATAAGCACACTACTTGAAATGATGCATTTACGGCCACAGAAATACCGCTAATTATAGAGTAAGATGTGAGGTAACTGAAAGTGTTATTTGAGTTTTCAGAAGTCCAAGCAGCTAATAATAGTGGCGTTATAGTTTGCAGAATAGCAACCAGAGCAAGAAGCACAACAAAGGATAATGGATAGCTAACCCCTCCTATTGCCTTGAAAAATTGTAGATAAACCGCACCTTTCATTTTGCCTTTTTGGATTTCTTCTTTTTGAATAATTTGACCAGTCTGGTTATTTGTCGAATGGCCGAAATCTACCTCCAGTTCTTTATTATCATCATTATGATCCTCATCCTCAATTGTATGGTTCCTAATCATTTGACTCAACGTTCCTTGTTGTTTTACCAATTCTGAATATTTTCCTGATTCAACAATTTCTCCATTTTCCATAACTAGTATGTAATCCAGGCTACTTAAACAGTGTAATTGATGCGTTACTAGTATTACTGTTTTCTCTTTCAGTTCTTCCAAAATAACATTGCTAAAGACCTGTCTGCCGACTTCGGAGTCTAAAGCAGCTAAAGGATCATCCAACAAATAGATATCTGCATCATTGTAAATTGATCGGGCTAAAGCAACCCGAGCTCTTTGTCCACCTGATAAATTTACTCCATTTTCTCCGATTTCTGTATAAATACCGTTTGCAAAACCCGTCAAGTCTCTATCAAGCCCACATAAATTTACTACACATTTCAACCTTTCTTCATCATATGTTGAATTAAAAACAATATTTTTTTCTATGGATCCTGTCAGTATCCAAGGTTGCTGGGTGCAATAGGCAATTCTTCCGTTTATTGCTAATTGTCCCTTCTCCAAATATGCATGCCCAACTATTGAAGATAATAATGTGCTTTTACCTGCTCCAACAGGCCCAACAATACCCACGGTGGTGCCCGGGTTGATGTTTAGGTTTATTGTCTTTAACTTGAATTCGTTTGCAAGTGTGTACTCATATGAACAAAGTAAGGGAGTTGTTTCATTATCTCCACTAATTTCATTTGTGAAGGACCATGAGAAAGTGGCTTCTTTCACAATGACACTTCCATCACCTTCAACTAGATGATTTTCTGCTTCTTTGGACAGCATAAATTCCGAGATTCGTTTCATGGACTTGTAACCAGTAATCATTGAAGAAATCATCCACGAAACTTCATCCAATGGTGTTTCGAGTTTTGTAAAATACAAGGTTGCAGGAAATATAACGGAGGGCGTCATTGGATTTCCAAGGAGAGAATAGACAGAAAATGTAGACGCTATCATGATAATAACAGATGAAACAATCAATACATCCAAAGTGCTTCCATAGGCAAACTCTTTCTTGAGATACAACACTTGATCTTCTCGAACCTTACTAATTTTGTTTTTGAAAAACGTTTCCAAAGTTTCATATTTTATAACTTTGATTGCATAGAGCATTTCCCTTAGTATCGAAAGTCTGTGGTCTCCAGCAGATATCCAAGAGGAATATGCGCGGCCCATGTAAGGCGAAATCAATGTTGTTATTATTCCAATGAGCGCAACAATTGTAAATGCAACAAGTGCTGATGGCCCCAATAGAAAATACAGCATGTACATTGTGAATATGATTTGTATTGGAATAACAAATGTTTCTTCGAATGCGCCAACACCAGAACATATCGCATCAATATCCTGGTTGATAAAATTCAAAATTTTTCCTTCAGAGTAAATGGATCGTGAATCAAGAGATAGATTTAGTGATTTTTTGTATATCGCAGAAGTAAATAGAGATTTCTTTGTTAATTATATTGGTACTATTATCTGGTTATATCTCCTCGAAGCTAGCCCTTCAAAAGAATGAAATAAGACTCTGACAATCTGGCATGTGATCAACACAGCTCCCAATATTCGACCATCAGAGATAAAAATATCGCGTTCACCTTCAAAATAGAGAATAATCTGTTGCAGCAAGATTGGTTCAAATGCAGACAGAATCGTTCCAAATAAATTAGCCAGCAAACTTCCAATAAACGGTGAAAAGATTGCCGCAAATAAAGCATAGTACAAATTTGGTTTTTTTGCAGAGCTATTGATCTTGTGCTCTCTGAATTGCGTCCAAAACCCGTCAAGGTATTTTGCAATTTCAACTGCAGAGTCTTTTTTACGCAGTTTATATAAATTCTAGGTTAAATTAAAGTACTCGTTCTGTCAACATTCCATTTTTTGATAAGTTCATCAGCGGATTTAACCAACTGACTGAAATAAATTCATACCAAGTAGGGTTTATTTCCATCTGTTCATCATCCACAACTGGCTGATATTGAGACATGAAAAGTAAACATTTTGAGTTTCCCAATTCGTTGGTGAGTCACCGCGACTGGTAATTTAATGTAGCCCAATCACTTTAACCTATGGCATATCATTGGAATAGATATCGACTGAGATATTGCTAAAGTATTTCCAGCTTTGTAGCACCCTTTTGAAACTGAATATTATTAGACCAAGCGGTGTGGTTATACTACATTTCATGAAAATAATCATACATTTGCGATTGAGAATAGGCGGATTAATAAAGCTGGACTGCTTTGGATTAGTTTATATTTTTTTTTCAAAATGAAGTTCAAGAACCCATTTGGATTTCGAACGGCGTTTGATTATAACTCCAGGATATTTTGGTATCCTCCGCACCAAGCAAAAGCTCTAATGCAACTGAAAAATGGAATTCATCACATTGATTTAGTGGTGGAGGTGCGGGATGCCAGGATACCTTTGACCTGTTTAAATTCAGTTCTTTTAAACAGAAAAAAACTTGTTGTTTACAATAAAGTGGATTTAGCAAATCCGCAATTATTGCCGGGACTGAAAGAATACTTGCAAAAGTACCGGCAAGAGGATGTGATATTTACCAAAGCAAATGAAGGATTCAATGTCAAAGGGATTTTAAAGTACGCAATCGAGTATTGTAAATCAGATCCTATAAGGTAAATGTATTCTAATTAGATTTCCATATTTATCTGTGGTGGTTGTCGGAGCTCCTAATGTTGGAAAATCTACGTTAATCAACCAATTAAGAAACTTGGGGATGAAAAAGAAAAAAGTAACTCAAGTCGGGCCAAAAGCCGGAGTTACTAGAATGATTCAAACAAGAGTAAAGATTCATCCTGACCCGCCTATTTACTTGACAGACACTCCGGGAATATTTAATCCAATCGTATCTACCCCTATAGACTGTCTAAAAATTGCGCTAACTGGAGGCACAAACGATTCTCTTACTACCAAGATTAACGTGGCAGACTACTTGCTTTTCCGGTTAAACAATTCCAAGAATTACCAGTATTATTGTCAGATACTTGAAATGGAACCTACGGATAATATTTATGAGATCCTGCTGCAGATATGCAAAAAGTACGAGTTTGAAGTTGATGAAAATACCCGAATTAACAGGCTGCTGGATGAAAAGGATTTTGATATGGATAAGGCCGCTGAATTGTTTATAGATCTCTATAGAAGAGGGCAATTTGGCAGAATGACTTTGGATAATTGCTCAAAGGAAGGATTGGATGAATTCTTTAACCAAAACCAAACAGATAGCCTATACTACCCATAAACCAGAAATAAAATCATTTTGTTACATATATTTAATTATCTTCCTTCAAATATTTCAACCATCCATTCAACTCTTCTGCATTGTCACACTCGCCAGATTCGATATATTGAACTTGAACAGGCTCTAATGCAAATTCTAATGCGAGAAATATTCTATAAATATCTTCTAAATAAACTAACATTAAACCAAGTCTTACCCAAAAGATTAATACTCTTCAAATATGTTTCAGCTGCCTTTAACCAATTAGCTGAGTTGGAAATTATTTGTTTGAACCACTCTAGGTTTCCAAATTCCACTTTAAGTGTACTGTAAACTTCCTTGCTTCTTTCTTTTGGGCTATTTGAATAATCTCCATCAAATACAGTCTGCTCAACAACAGCAGAAATTACACTGCCTGCAACTGCTGCTTCAAATTCGTCCTTTGCAAGTATTTCAGCATCTCTTTCTTTGTCAAAGGCTCTATAAGATTCATTAAAGGTGACTTCATACCCTAACTGTTCAAATGAACTAGTAACTATTTTGTTTAACATAGAAACAGAGTGAAGCTTCTTGAATTTAATCCACTTTTCAATTGCATCTTTGTTTGCATGTTTCCCGGTAAAGAACTCTTTCAAATCAACTTCGTTATCCCACAAATACTGAATTTGAGCTCCAGCTGGGAATTCGGCTAGAATTGCAGCAACAAAATCAGGTGCAGTTGGTTTAATTCCACCATACTGAGTGACCGGTTCGACGATTGTTTTGAAATCTTCCCAAGCAAAGTAAGAAGAGTCTTCATTGTATAATGGGACCAATAATTGGGCAAAGTTTTTGAAACAGTTAGGATAATCGTATCTGTCATCTTCAAATACTCCTAAAAAGTTTGCAAATCCATTCCAAAACACTGACCTCTCATAAGGAGAGCCTTCAACAAGATATAATCTTTTGACAAGAATGATCAACTTCAAAACAAATTTGCCATTGTCATCTAGTAAGAATTGAATGATCTTGCCTGGTAATGTTGCTAATACTTCCTCATCGGTAATAGCAGCAATATCCTCTTTGAGCTCAGTGTATTCAAACGATTCCTTGTATTCCTTGAAAGCCTTTTCAAGAATTTCTTTTTCAGACAAGACTGGGTTTTCTGGTTCGGATGCCGCATCTACAGATTCAGGAGAGACAAGGTCATCTGCTGCAGTGGGGGTAGCGTCGTTACCGTGCAATGCGTCAAACACATTAGCTGATTTTTCAGCTGGCTTGGTTTCTTTTTTGCCCCATGCTGCTCTTACAGGTGCAAGCGAAGGCTTTTCTGTAATTGATACCTGAGTGTAAGGAGTCTTTTCTTTAACCGAAGTCCAACCGTCATCTGTCCCTTTGCGCTTTTCAATGGAAATCTTCTTTCCTGACTTGCTGTCATCGCGTTTAAAGTCGTCTTTCTTTCCTCGGGAATTAGTCGTTTTACGGTCAAGAATCTTTTTCTCGACTTTCTTCTTTTCATCCTTGACAACCCCTTGAACCCAGTTGTTCCTTCTCAAGTCAAGCATCTCAATAAGCATAAAGTATTTTCTGCTTCTTCCTTCTTCCAACGGTTTGGAAATAGTTTCAATTCTCTTGAAATATCCATCCAGAACTTGAGCTCTTTCTGGTTTATCAAGTCTCTTTCCACAGGTAATGAGAACAGATTGCAAACTTTCCACATCTTCTTCGTCTGGAACTTCTTTATGAAGCAGCTGCACAATACATCTGTGAATAATGTTTTCGGACAAAAGCCCATTCAAGAACAACTGACAAACAAATCTGATATTACCGATGGAGCGCCTCTTCAGTTTTGACCGTTCCTCAGCATCAATTGTCTCGTCATCAATCCATTTAGTTTCACTTTCAAATTCGCTTTGACATCTTTGTAGTAACTGCTTTCTGAAAATATTATTTGCGACTTGTCCTCCAGGAGACATCCATGGTTCAATTTCTGGGAATTTAAAAATAATATCGTAACAAAGTTTGGCATATAAAGCTGAGAACACTGGTTCCAAGACAGCTTTGTCGTAAATGACCTTCATAAATTCTTCCAAAAGATCTTCATTGCTTATTTTGTGCTCCATCATTTTTCCAAGAATTCTTTCATAGTTTTCTTTAGAAATTTTGTTCAATAAACCTGAATTAGCAAAAGATACCTCTTAGCTTGTTCAGTGTAACACCATCTTCATCAAGTAGCTGTTTAACTTTTTTAATGTCCCAAGCATTTTCGCCCTTTTCCAAAGGTGCAATAACAGGCTTCTCGGTATCTCTTCTACCTCTTTTGCCCGGTAAGCCTCTGTGTTGAGAAGATTGCTGGCGAGACATGGAAACTCCCTTTTGGCCACCTCGCTTTCTGTCTCCCTTTCCGCGACTGGATTCAAATCCAGAATTCTGTCTAGACATGTAAACACTTCCTCCTTTGCTCGAAGCTGGAAGTCTTTCGTGCATGTAAATTTCTTTTTGTTCAGGGGTACCAACTGGCGGTGCAATTCCAGGAAGTTTTCCTATGGCCATCATCCAGTTGATATCATATTTTAATTTCTCACCCTCTTTGAGATTTGGGTTTGCAACTCCTTCTGGGTATTGAATTTTGGAACTATCTGCAATTAAAACAGCATCAGGATTAGCAAAAACTCTTTCAGGCTTCGTTTCCACAATTTCTCCATCTTCAAGCTCTGGCTTTGCTTCATCTTTTTCAACTGGTTCAGGACTTTGAGCAAGTCGGTCATTTACCATTGGAGAAGATGGGGACAAGGTATCTTCATTTAATTCATCTTCTACTTCAACTTTTTCTTCTTCAACTGGTTCATTTGCTTCTTCTACAACAGGTTCGTCTTTCTCGATGACTTCTTCCTTTGATTCTTTTGGTTGTTCCAATACTGGCTTTGGTTCTTCGAGTTTAACTGCAGGAGTTGGTGTTACCGGCTTAACATTCAATACTTTTCCAGTAGTTGGATCTTTTAGAACTATTCCTCGCTTAACTTCAGGAGTAGGCGTTACAGGAACAACAGGCTTTTTCACAGGGGTTTCGGGCTCCACGGTAGGGGTAACAGCAGCTGGTTTGGCAGCAGAGGAAGGAGTTACTGGCTTTGGCGGCAAAATAATTTCACTCTTTGTGTGTGGATTTACAATCTTAATCGTGCTTTTCTTTGGCGGAACCACAACTATTTTACTACTCTGGTTGGGTGTAGAAGGGATATTTGGATTGTATGGCGAATAATATTCTGGAGGAACATATCCTTGTGGGAATTGGCCATAAAACTGTTGTTGGCCTGGGTAATATGGTTGTCCAGGATAAAATTGCTGTTGATAAGGAGCATTAGGTCGGATTGGAGGGCGACCATATGGCATCATAGGTTGTCCAACGGCAGGCGGAGGAACAACATTTGCAGGTATAGCCTGAGCCCCTGGAACCACAGCAGGAACAACGGGAGCTGGCGGTGCTTGAACAGCAGGCTTGCTTATTTTTACTACCGATGGAGCAGCAGGATTAATTCCTGGAACAGGTACTTTCCCACCAACTACAGGTGGTTGATGTTGAGATTGCTCGACTTGAACTGAATGAACTGGAACTGAATTTACGGCTGGTGGAGCGGATGCTGTTCTGGAGATATTTAAATCGGTATTTGCTGGATTAGTACTTCCAAATAATGGTTTTCCCGTTCCCCAAGCACTGTAATTAAGATCAAAATACCTTTTGACCGGAGCAACTGCCGGACTAATTGTTACAGCAGGAGATTTGCCATCAATCATCTTTTTTGCTGGCGGTTTTCCATTTGTTACTGGTCCAGATTGTTTTGGTTGTGATTGCTTTGAAACAGTCACTGAAACTGGTTGCGTTGCTGTGGATCCAAATTTAATTGAATTATCCTTTGTATCCTTTGCAGCTGCAGCTGAATAAGATTTCTTCGGTTGACTAGACATCCGAAAAAAGTAAAGTCGTTGCTCTCTTCAATTTTTTTTATTGTACTTCGCCACTTTCGATGAGTTGGATTGATAACTAATAATCAGCCTACGAAAAGGGTTTGAACCGTTGAAAATAATACATCATGTATCTCAAGCATGCGGAAATATTTGCGGACTAGATGTATTACCTAATCGGTGAAATAAACATGATTGGCAACTTGGACACTTACTGTAACATCCAGTTCATTTATTTCACTGTGAGAATCGCAAAGAATTTAAATTACACTGTGCAGCACTCCCAATGATCGCGGTGTTAATCGACACCACTTTTCAGAAAGGCACTCCATTACGGAATTGATAATATTCTGACATGCGGTGTAAGTGTAGGTTAAATCGTCTCCAATTCTTGAAAGATGTGAGGATATTAAAGTGATTGAGCCAACGCCTCGAAAGTTTGCAAATGATTCTCAACAACGCCATAGAAATTAAAGATGCTCTCGAGCGAGCGCTGGAAGAAAGCTACAAAGGGTTAAATGCGGATGTAGAAAATGATCTTAAAACGGCTATCAATTGCTACAATAGCGTGATAGACACTCTCACCCAAGTTCTATTTTATTACAACAAACAATCAAGGAAGAGAACTCTTACTCTGGAAATTGAACGGAAAAGGAAACTCATTCAATCCAAAAGAGATAAATATATTTCACGAGTATCTATACTGTGGCCACAGCTGGATTCAGAAGATAAAGTAACTTACGGGAAACAAACCTCTTCACTAGCCACGAAAGGCTCCCATCATTTCGTTGATTACAATCAGAGCTTGTTGAATGTCCTACGGATAGACGCTTTACCAGACACTTATTCACACGACCAGCTAATCGCCCCGATGGAAAAATTACATCGCTTAGCCCTCTCAATTCGTCATGGAGCTTTTGTTGAACCAGATTTATATGTACCAGCAGACATTTGGAGCCAGCCAATCAAGATTCCAGACTTTGAAGTTAAAGAAGATGCCATGCAGCAGTTACAAAAACCTCTCTCTAAATTAAAATCCATTCAGCAGAATGATCCCTATATTTCAAACATTAATCTATTTAAACAAGGAGTGCAGGAGTTTGTCGCGGAGCAAGACAATTGTCGCGGTTTTCTAGTAATCACTGACTAACGACAGAGTAAGAAACTCCGATACTTGACCAACGAAGACCCCAGATTTAAGGTTACGATATTTAAAAAGGTGTTCTACATTTAATGTTAGTCGAGTGGACAGTATAGGAACAATCTATTAATTTTCCTCGATCAGTCTTCATCAATATTGCTGTTTTGGCTAAACAAAACAGTTGGACCAAACCGTCATCCGGAATATGTTCTCATTCGATCTACTCTTGCGCGGGTGGTAGAGTTTTTTGATTCTATCATTCTGGCAATGTGCCTTCATGATCTAGAATACTTGCTTTCTAAATTCATCAAGCGTATTAAAAAAGTAATATATAACGATAATTAGCACTGACCACCTTTGTTGTATTGTAGATTATAATCCTTTCAAGTGAATAGAACTGATTGCGCAGCTGTTTAGGAATAGATCTCCTTGCTTTTGAATCCCTAGAGACACTTTTATCCATCGTTCAATGGAGACTGTCGATGAGTTGGTACTAGCCACAATAGCAGGTGGCTGACAAGGTATAAAAACAAAAAGAAATCTGTACCAACCCAATGCCTCAACCCAAGAAGATCAAGACAAAATTCCCAGCTGTAAGAGTCACTTAATCTAGGCACGTATAAAGCGTATAATGCGACTAGACGAAGATGTGGGAAAAGTATCCCAAGTAACACCCGTCTTGATTGCTAAAGCTTTGGAATCATTTCTAGAAGCGCTCGTCGGGCAATCTCTTGTAGAAACTAATCAAAGACAAGCAAAAAAGATGACTGTCGCTCATGTGTAATTGGAATTAATTTAGTAAAACTGCTGTTCAAAAGGAGCCTAAATTTGATTTCTTGTTGGATTTGGTAAAGAATTTACCTGATCCTAATGAAGAGTCAGAGAAACCAAAGAGGAAGAGACGTAGCAAGAAGGAAATGGAAGCTGAAAAAGGTGCTGAACAAGAATAACGTATTAATAAATCCAATAGTATTGAGTATACCAAAAATTAAATGTATATTAGTTGCCCATTGGAATCAAGTCAATCAAGTCTGCCCATGTCAACTTTACTGCTTTCTTGTACTTGCTAAAATTAACGGAATTTACCTTGGATCATTCTCTGCCTCCATCACATAATCAGCTTCATCTGGGTCAGTTACAAAAGATCCATTTGATACTTTACGCAACAGGACGTCAAGGAATTTTGGATATTGTGCATATGCTGTTCCTCTGTTTTCATTAACCAAGTCGTTAAACGATTTTGATTTGAAAATCTTCTTTCCAAGTAAAGGGTTGCTGTTGGACTTGAATCCGAACAGATTTTCGTCCAATAATTTGTTTTTCGAGTGAGAATTGATCAACCAGTCTGGACTATTTATAATCCATGCACCAGATAGCGAAGCAGCCAAGATTTTTAATGTACGAGTGTTTGGTGGGCATATTACATGGGCTTGTTAATTCATCATTACTAGTTCTTTTATCGAAAATAGCTTTGCCTTCAGTCTCTTTGATAATTTCCACGCCTGTCAAACTCTCTGCGCATTGAACTAGTTTCTAAATAAACAAAAATTTACTTGGCGTAATTTACCGTCGAATGCAGTATTTTCTTTAAATCCTGATAAGAGAATGTAAACATTGCCCCTGTTTCTGGTTCGAGTTATTCTTTGAGATTCTGGGGTTTCTTCTGGCTCGACAGACTTTCTTTTCAACGGAGTTAATTCTCCCTCTTCCTCATCATCTTGTAGATCATTATTCGCGTCAAGAAGAATTGACTCTCTTCGTCTTTTTGGCTTCCTTTTCTTTTCTTGACTATCAGTTTCCATTTCTGCATTTTCATCAGTTTTTTTAGGAGTGTCTAAATCAGCAGCCAATTACCAACTTCAGGAATAGTACCCATCTTTGGAGCGACTTTCTTTTTAACAGGTTTTTGAGCAAGCTTTACTTGGGATAACTCTGCATTGATATTTGTAATGACATTTCTCTGTGACTGAACAGATTTGACCAATTCCAAATTTTGGGTTTTGAGCGCCTCAAGCTGCTTGTAGGCTTTGGTAGATTCACTTAATTTCTCTTGCAATTTCGAGTATTCTTGCACTAGCACATCATATTTGGCAGCTTTCTTTTCAAGGTCAAGATTTTGTAGCTTTAGTGCATCTAAATCACTTGATTGAATGTTGAATTTTTCAAGAGTTTGCTCTCTTTCCTTTTGCAAGTCCTTATTCAGTTCAAGCACCTGGGTGTACTCTAGTTGGAACTGTTGCAGTTGAACTTGAAGTTTTCCAATATTTCTTCTATGCGATTCATCACTAGCATTCAACAGTTCAATCTCTGCCTTTAATTTTGCAACCAAAGTTTCATTTTCTTGTTTTGAAGCAAGGTCTTTCTCCAACAAGTTGATTTTAACTTTCTTTTGTTCTATATCTTTTCGCAAATCTGATGAAGCAGACTTTAATTCTTTACACTCTTTCTCCAGGGATTCAACTCTACTGATTTCGCTCTGCATGTTCGATATTTGCATGTTCAAGCCTTCCAATTTTTCTTCGTAATCAGCACATTTTTGCATCTCCTTCTCCAGCAACTCATTTGTACTATTTTGTTCTTGCTCACTAAATTTGATTGTATCCAAGAATTTTTGTTTTTCTTTTTCAAGATAATCAACGGATTCTTTTAGTGATTGAAGTGTGGATGTCAACTGGTTGTTTTGTTGGATAGCGCCATCTTTTTCAGCAATAACAGAATTTAGTTGAGAACGCTCGTTCTTCAGTTGAATAATTTCAGAGTCTTTCATTGAGCTTTCGTATTCCAAATTGGATTTTTCGGATTGAAGGGTAATATTACGATCATTCAACAATCTAATTTCCATGTTCAGCTCGTCAAGTTTCTCATCAATATCCACACTAACTGATTGTTCAAGTTTCAATTCAAGCTGTTTAATATATGAAAGCTTGGATTCAAACTCATCCTTCAAACTAGATTTTTCCAGCTCTATTTCTTCAATTTTCAATTTAGAATTTTCTAATTCCAATTTCAATTCTTGGATGGAAAATATATGTGATGCTTGTTCACTCTCTAATATTGCATATTTTTCAATCTGTTCCTTGAGTTCGGCATAAGCTAAATTGCATTTAGCCTCCTGGTCTTGCATCAACGTTTTATTTTCTTCACAAGTTTGCTGTAAAGCTGTACATTTTTCCAAAAGCGCTGATTGTTCAACTTGAATTTGTTGTAGTTTTTCTTTGGTACTTTTCATTTCTACTTTCGTAGCTTCAACCTCCTTCTCCTGGGCAACATAACGCTCTACCTGATTACTGTATTGAATATTCAAGTCGTCGTATTTTTGCTTTATTTCATACCCTAAATCCACTTCTTTTTGCAATTGTTCGTATTTTTCAGTTCTGTCAGCTAGCTGGCTGCATAGATCGTCATATTTTCCCTGAATCTCCTTTAACGAATCAATTTGCAATAAAACTTTTTCATATTCGCTTGTCAATTCGTCATATTTTTCTTTGAATTCGGCCTGGCCTTGCCATAACGCAGCTTTTTCATTCAGAGTTCGATATTGAATTTCCAAATCTTCATACTTGAATTTCATCTCTCTAGATTGCTCCAATTCCCCTTTCAGTTGGTTGATTGATGTAATTAGTTCTTGTTTTTCCATGATACTCGACTCTAGTTGGCCGTTAATTATAGCCAATTGACCATTAAGTGTAGTAATGGTTGATTGGATTTGCTGATTCTCAGCTATTAATTGTTGCAATTCCACTTCAACTCGTTCCTTTTCTGATTTAATCTGCTGAATATTTTGGATGCTTTGTGCTTGGACTTTCATCTCGCTTTTCATAGTTTGCATCATTTGTTCAAGAGAGTCCTTTTCCAGATTAATTTTAACAAATTCACCTTGCAATTCTGTGATTTTCATCAAACTCTGACTATAGTTTTCTTGCTCGTTTTGATATTTCACCTCCAGTTCGTTGATACTCTGTAGCAATTCAGATTTTTCATCCATGTGTTTCTCTAGCTGTTGCTCTTTTGTAGTGATGGATGCTTGGAGTTCATTAACTGACGCAGTTAAACCTCCAATCAATCTGCTTTGAGATTCAATTTCTTGTTGAGAACCGCTCATTGAGTTCAAATCGCTTTGGAGATGGTCCTTTAATCTCTCGATTTCTTTTGTTTTTTCATTAATTTGATAATGGCTTTGTTCTAATTCTACTTGCATTTTACTGTACATCGATTGCAACCCTTCAAGACCAGATCTGCTTTCAGCTAGTTGATTTCGTAATTCTGCAAGATTTTGTTCATACCGTCCATTTTGGTTAGAAAGACTGTCAATTTGATGAACTAGATTTTCCTTTTCGTTTCTCAAAACTTGCAAATTCTGCTTTAAACTTTCACATTCAACATAGAGTAGTTCAAAGTTGGATTTATCTGCAGCACAAGCCTCCACTGTGAGCTGCAACTCTTTTTCTTTATCTGTATTCTTTGTTTCCAGCTCGCAAATGATTTTTTCTAATACTTGAATTTCTGAAAGCTTTTGTTGCAGTTGATCTTGCTGATCACTGGATATTTGATTCTCGAGCTTTAGAAGCTTACTGTTGTTTGCAATTTCAGTTTCTAACTGGCCTTTCAGCGAGAGATATTCTTTTTCCAACTCTTCATTCTGAGACACTTTTGTCTGTAGCTCACTAACTTGAGCGGTCAATGTTAATTCAAGTTTTTTCAAATATTCCAACTCTTTGAGTGCAAGAGATAAAGAATCAATTTTAGTGTTGCATTCTGACAAGATTGAGTTCATCATCGTATTAGCTACCAATTCGGTCGTGGATATCTCCAAAAGATGATCAGCTTTCATTTCTTTGATTTGGGTCTTGAATTTTTCAATTTCCACTTGGTAGTCAAATTTCTTTTTAGTTAAATCAATCTCCAGCTTTTTCAAGGATTCTCGAAGTTTATGAATAGTCAACTCTTTTTCCTTACTGCGGGACTGCTCTTGTTTTAACTCTAGTGAAAATGCTTGCATTTGATTCTTGATTGCAAAGTACAAATCATCAACTGCTTTAAAATCAGTTGTAGTGTTTTCAAATATCACTGATTCGGTATCCCACTTGTTTTCTTGAGTCCATTCGCTGCGTTCTTGGGTTTCCAATTCCAATTCGAGGTTTTGATCGTGCGACAATGGTGTTTGTGAATCGACCGTGTTTGATTGTTCGATGGTGGAATTTCCCAGATACGAAGATGAGGTAGATTCCAGTTGGACTGTAGATTGGGATCCCTCTAAACCTTTCAATTGATCTAGCGTAATATCAATTTTTTGAATAGCTTCCTCTTCAAAAGGAGGACTAGGATCTACATCCATGACAGCCTCTACCTTTTGATCATTCTGTTCCACGATTGAAAAGGAGAGTTTATCATTGCCATCAACCCGAGCTGATTTCACTGGTGATGATAGCGCATTCTCTGTACATAGTTCATCTAGATTAATCTAAATTACCAAACGAAACTAGAGACACCGTCTCACAGAATTCTCTAATATTGTTCAAATCAGACAGACAGAAATTATGAAAGAGCAAAGCAGTTGTTTCATTTACAATCAAGCTATGCTGCAAGTTGTTGAATATTGTTTGCAATTCGCTACCGACCACAATCGATACAAACGGATATGAATTCTGCGGATCAATCTTGTTGTAAAGATTAAATAGAACGTCGTCGTCGTATTTTCTCTTCATAGATTCCCAATTTTTTTGTCCAACAGTCTTTCGGACTGTCGACTGCTTCTCACGCCAGCCAATTTCAACACCAGAGAAATAAATTTCTGATCCACCCACTAGATTGTGGGAGCACACTCCTCTATAGTGTATTAGGCTTTAATTTTCAATCTTTGTCAACATTATTTATTGCAAGCGTTATCAACAGTCAGATTTTGGTATAGAGTCGAAATAATCTTGATTAAATATATCGGGCCATCTAAATTAACTTGAATTACTTGTCTTTGATTTTATAATGGAATGAACCAAACTTGTATCGATTACAACCTTTTTCACCGCCGTAATCAAAATCCATCCCTCCTAGGTAAAATATAGGAATTGAATAGTGATCCAATTTAGCACAAGTTTTTCTGCCTTTTAGTCCGTTCGTATGCAGGAACAGTGGTTTGCCATCAAACCATTTTTGAAGCATCGCATATCCACACATTCCATTGTTGTAGTCTCCAACTTGCGTTATAACGTACGGGACTGTATTATAACTTTTCCCTAGCGCATCGGCGGATAAGTGAAAAGTATCTTTATCGCCATACAGCATCCTCCTGTCTTGCTGATATTTATCGTGCTGCGTCAAATAAGTTGAAAGTCTTAACGAGTGGTAATGGATTGACTTGTTCACCAAGAATTGGCCAGATTCCTTTTCAAATTCAAAACGACAAGGCAAATCCAAGATTTTATAAAGAGGAGTCGAGCATTTGTTTACAAAATTATCTTTCCACACTGTTGTTAGTTTGGAACTCACCGATCATACCAGTGGATTTGAATTCAGGCGATTCAAATATGAAATCCGGATTCCTCAAAACCAAATTATCTTGATCCAAGAATAAAACATTTTCAAACCTACATTAATTGAAATTACCTGGATTGTATTATTGCTAAATTCTTGTAATAGAACGGTTTGATACTTTTGGATCCTTCTTGAAACAGATATCCTTCTTTTTTGAATTCCTGGTATTCTACATTGAGCAAGTCAAATTTGGTAAATTCATCCTTGTTGTAAAATACTTGAATTGGCAACTCGGTTTTCAAGTGCTTCTGTAAGTGATTCAAGTACAAGATGGTGAGGTTGATTGATTTATCCGTCAATGTCATTACGATTCCATTTCCGCTGTATTTTGGAATTGGTTCTTTCAGGATTTTGGATTTAACAAAAGTGAATTCTTGTTTTAGTTCAGTGTATAATTCAAAAGTTGCCCATGATTGTTGTTTGAATCTAAGAGTGTATAAAATCACTAGTATTACCGAAAAGAAAATTAAATATTTGAGGATTCTATTTCTCCTCATTTTAAAACTTTTTTTGACCTTTAAATTTTGAAAGTTTTCTAGCAGGAAGCATCCCAATCAATGAGAAAAGCATCTCCAAAGTATCTCAAATCCTTCGCATGGTAAATCTTTTCCCGAATATGTTAATCGATTGGTGTGCATTTAGAATAGGCTAATTGTAGGCTACCAAAAAGATCTCAGTTAATTATTACTATTATTCCGCATGTTTTAAATCGTATGCTAATCTCTGTTGTATAAAAAAATATGACGAAAGCCAGTCAGATAATCTTTGAGATACATTGCCAATGTGAAAGAGGGTGAATCCGCAAACATCGACTTGTTTAGTGATTGAATTTGATTACAAGATAATAATTCCAATAACAATTCATCTGTTTCAAAGAGCAAGAAAAACTTTCGCGAAAATGTGGACTACAAAAGATATCGGGACGCACTCCATATCCTCTATAATTACAAATAGTGCGATAGAGACTCAAGTAATTCAACCTACAACATTGCGCAAGGTATTGAATAGCGAATTTGAACCTTACTTGACTTCAATTTCGCGTGTAATCGACAAGTATCAATTACATAAAGCACTAGGACAGGGTGCTTTGGAAGGAATCCCTGATTTAGATGATGAAGAAGAAGAGCAAGTATATGAAGAACTGAACTCTGTTCTTTTATTGAAAGTAACGATTATTAATCCAGGTAAATAAAAGCATGGATAAACTCAACAGAACCAGAATGCTATCTTCAAGTAAGCAACTTAAACAAGTTCCGCCTATATTTTCCGATCCAAACTTTCAAATATCCAACCCTCACATATTTTCTGAAATTACTGAATATAAAGATATTATACAGCAAAATAGCAACGACAATAATTATAGAGTGCTTCAGGACAAGCTTGTTCTCTACTCTGATACTGTTCAAGTGCAGTTACTTAAAGAAATCGGAAACAGGAGCGCGTCATTTTTTGGGGCGTTAAACAACTTGCAGTATCTGGAAAAGGAGTCTCAAGATTGTTTGGAAAAAATTCAAAATCTAAGATCTAGTTTGAAGCAAATCAAACAAGTAAATGTTTTGAATAGTTTAAAAATTGTTGAAACTTTACAAACAAAGAGTAATTGTTGCGTTTTGTACGGCGCTGTCAAACTAGTTTCCTCTATTCGACACGCCCAACCATTGATTAAAGAATTGCTGAATCAGAGTGATTACTTGGGCGCTTTGGATCTTGTGCAAGAAGTAGATAATTCATTAAAAGGACAAGAAGAACAAAACGAGTCTGTGGAAATTACCAGAGGAATAATAGTAAAGAAACACACTTCAATTATTTCTCGAAATATAGATTTAAGAGGAATAAGCGCAATTGCTAATCTTTCGTCGCAGTTGTTGGATGTCAAAAGGCAAATTGCAACCTCTACTACAAATGCTTTCTCCAAAGTCTTGACAGATTACTTGTCTCGGTATTTGGAAAATTACAAGGATACGATCACTGGAAATGAAGCTACATTTGAAAAATGTATAAAGAGTATACAGAGTGAAGAATATTTGACAACGCCAAAAGAGCGCGTTCTTGGTAAACCAACCGATCGAGAAAAAGAATTGAAAAGCAATGTGAATCAATTGATGGAATGCCTTCTTAGACTGGACCGTTTTGATTCTGGAGTAAACAAATACAAGGAGAAAATGATTGTGCTAATGAAAACCTTTACAAAGAAATATTATCCTATCGCACCAGAATTTTACGAAAAGATTAAGGAGCAGGTGGAAAAGCCAGAAAAATCAAAATCAAACGACGAATTGACCAAGAAAGTTGAAGAACCAAAGTCAGAATCACCTAAAAAATCTTCAAAAGAAGAATTATCTCAGCAGCAAAAGACGTTGATTGACCAAGAGCTGTCAAAACTCATTAAGCAAATGACTTTTCCACAGTTTTATAAAACCATTGTTAACCTCACTATATTTTATATTCAGTATTTGTCAAAACAAGCTACAGTTAATGAAATCTTGATTGAAATCTTGAAAAGTGCTCAAGATAAAAAGATTGTTATTGGGTGTGACAAACTCCCAAATGATACTAAAGATGATTTGGTGATTGATCAAGAAGAAGAAGATATCGGTAAGTTGTATTAACCTAGGCATTTCCACCGTTGATTTGCTTGCGCAAAAGGATCCGATAGACAAAAACGCTTACTCTCAAACCACGACTGATATAAACAATGTATTAAACAATTGCGCAGATATAATGCATGCGAGGTTAATGAAACTCTTGACATTCAAAAGCGACCAAATTCAATACTTGAATCCAAAAGATTTCTATCGCCTATTTTGCTGCGTATATGAATTTGTAAATTCGTCCGAAACCATTTGTGGTAGAATGTGCTTTGGCTTAAAAAGTAAGAATTTGTTAATCAAGGCGGGATCTTGTCACAAGCCAAATCATTTATAAATAATTTCCATGAAGAAAAGAGTAAACAGATATCTTTATTGTTGGAGAATGAGCAATGGGTCCAGGCCGATATACCGATAGACTTTCAGTACCTGATTGAACAGCTGCAAAACAAGACTTTTAAATCTACAATGGTGAAAACTCCTGAAAATGGATCTATTGATTTAACACAGCTGGCTAGGAAACAAAATAGTAGCGAGTCCATGAAAGCTGAAGCCAGCAGTAATTACTTGGTTGTTGATGGTCAAAAATATTATGCAGTTGTTTCTGTTTTAATGTTTTTGAAAATGTTGACGGATTACATTGAATGCTGCCAGAATATCACTGTTCTAGTACCTGAAATATTAAATAGAATCTTTGAATCCCTCAAAGTAAGTGCTACTAACATAGTTGTTTAATTCCAAAGTATGTCAGTTGATTCTTGGAGCCGGTGCAATTCGCTCTGCAGGGTTAGAAAACATTACCGCTAAACATATAACACTAGGCAGCCAGACGCTCGGACTAGTAATGGCCATGATTCCATACATCAAGCAAGCATTGTCAGAACTGTTGAATTCGAGGCAGCTGGTTCTCTTGAACGATTTTGAAAAGATACTCAGAGATTACAAGGATCACCAGAACGAGCTGTTTGTAAACTTGATCAACACTATGAGTGAACGCTCTGCAATCCATGTACAAACCATAGCAGGTATCAATTGGGATACTCCAGAAGAGAAAGATATGACTGCCGAAGGCATTTCCCAACCGATATACCAACTAGTAACGGAAACTGCAACTTTGCACAAACTCTTATCTAAATACCTGCCACTTGAAAGCACTAAAGTAACTATGATTAATATAGATGATCATGCAAAATGTTTTTCAGACATACAACAAGAAACTAGAGGAAGAATACAAAAAATTGTCGATTTATAGCAGTGCTGGAAAAACACGACTACTAAATGATATACAGTTCTTTATGGAAGTTTTAAACCAATTTGATGGCATTGATGGGCCAGGAAGTCAGCTGGAAATCGCAGTTAATAATATCAAGATCAAGGATAAGCGGTTGGAAAGGAAAAAGAGTGTTGGGCAGCAGACACCCGTGTTGGAGAAGAAAAAAGAAACACCAAAGTTTAGTTATAACTTTGGTATGAAGAAATAAAGCATCGGTATTTGTTCGATCTGCAAAAATCAACTGTAAGCAGAAGGTTATATTAGATTTTGATTAGAAACATCAAATTTGTGTTTGTGATCTGCAGGATTAGCTGCAATTTCATAGTTGGTGATGATTGGATCACGATTGATTGATGTATACTCTCCTTTAAACCCGATATAAGAAATAACAGTTTGATCCGACCCGAAATTGCTTGGTACGAATATAGTTATGTCCCGAACATTGGTAAACTTTGTAACTTTTGTGAGGTATTGCGGAACTGCTCCGCGGGGGCAGCTTTGAAGGCATTCAAATTCCTGGGTAGGTTCAATACTTTCCACAGTATTAAAATCTACATCTTGGCGGTTAATATAGACCTTGAGTTTGCTAGGTTGAGAATGATCATTAAGACCCAAGATTGCAATGGACTTTAATTTGATATTGCTGGTAAATGGGACGTACATAATTAGCTGTTCATCCGCATCACTTTTTACAACCCTTGATATATCAAACCTGTCATCCCATGGCTTAAAAATATCGTTGAAAGCACTAGGTTAATGTAAATTACTTTTCATCTTCGGCATTTAAACATCTTGTCGAAGTTAGATTGATTTGGGAGTAGAGAGACATTTCTGCGCCTTCATCTACGATGTGGTCGCATCCGCTGTGATCTGAAGAATTGCAGGGCATTTGGAATAAGTGAAACCATCAACTTTATGCATTATGTTCTAGTACCTACTGCGCCACATTTAGTTTTTAAATGCCCACTTGCAGAAACCTCAATGAACAAGAAGCTAGTGCCTCCATTTACCAAAGAGATTGCACTACTGAAAGTGCGTGCTGCTCAGGATGCATGGAATTCAAGAGATCCGGTAAGATGTTCTTTGGCATACACGGCAGACTCAAAATGGAGAAATAGAGATCAATTTATTCAGGGACGAGATCAAATAGTTCAGTTCTTGACTGAAAAATGGAAAAATGAACTAGATTACAAGTTGCGAAAGCATTATTTCTGTCATTCCAAAGACAGGATCGCAGTAACTTTTCAATATGAATACAAGAATAAAGAAGGGAAGTGGTTCAGAGCTTACGGGAATGAAAACTGGACATTTGACAGTGATGGCTTGATGAAGACAAGAAACGCTAGCATTAATGACGTGGAAATTCTTGAAAGTGAACGGCAAGTTACAGAAGATGGCAATTTCGCCTCTTCAGGTGTTGATAAATAATATATTTCGCATATTCCCACGATTTTGTTTTTGATGAGGTGAGTGATGTTTTGCAGGTTTACGTCATGTCAGACACATTTGCAAATACGAGCGATACGTCTATCATCAACTCGCCAGCTTACAAACAATCATTGCCAATAACATATATTTCACTACTGTTTTATGTTGATATACTGTGTATGTTGTTGATGTTTGCACTGCTGATTGGAATAGTACGTGCAATTCTGAATAAAAAAGTGCAACCTCTTCTATACAGTACCCTGATGCAAACAAGTATTACAATTCTGACGATTACAGCTTCCGCATTCGCCAAACGTGAAATTACAGTATCCAACGCTGCAGACAAAGTAATTTTCTATGACTATCCCAATATCCAAATATCCCCAAGCATTTGGTTGCATTATTATAACGCCAATATATACACGTTGTTCTTGGGAGGAATATATACATCTGGAGTTTTACAAATCCTGGCTTTGCAACAACTGATGTGCGATAAAGATACCGCATTGCGCCAATTTATCATCAAGAAACCCTACTACTTTTTTGTATATAGTTTCATTCCTGGGATCGTATTTTGTACTGGATTTTGGGTGGAGGTGCGGTTCAGAAAATTGCCAATTGTGAGCATCTGCGGCCATTGGATATTACCAAACATTAATTCCTTATTCGTGGTACTTATGTATATCTATTCTTTGATAGTAACTATATATAGCTGTTTCTTATCCAGGAAATCATTTATCCAGTTGTCAAAAAGTCAAATATCAATGGTCAATGCAGCAAAGAAATCTAATGTCCCGAATTACGTCTTATTTCAAACTTTAGAAGCCGGGTACGCTTTACCTGTCCTGGGATTGCTCAAGGTAATTGAACTCCTGATATGGACTTTTCCATCTGCATTCAACGTATATTATAGTGCTTTTATAGTGTTTCTAATTTCCGTTGCCCCAGTTCATTCGTTCTTATCGAATGGAGCAAACAAGACGATTTATCCGTATGTGCCTTTCGTATCTGGGATTCTCGAACACTCTTACAAGAAAATTATCGAAAAGAACAAAACAAAGTACCTCTTTCAAGCTGTTGGAGCTACTCCAATATCCAGCTCTAATCTACAGAGACCACCTTCAGTTAGGGAAACCATCGGAAAAGAGCGGTTAAGAGAACATTCGGTCCAGATGGAAGGAAGCAGAGGATTCGAAATTCAGACTTCAATGAAAAGGTCCGACAAGAATGTAAATGAAACTAGTAGAGAAGTCAGTGTACCTTCCCTGCAAAGAGAGAATTCAGGTGGATATCAAACTACGAAAATCATAAAATGAAATCTGTCGTCTTTGCGCAGGTCACTTGAACTTTACAAATCAGAGTATCAAAAATCAACGTACAAAATTGTCCATGCGTCCAAAATAAAGTGATTATCTAATTTACTATTTAATTAAAAAGGTGGGCTGAAATTCGAGAGTAATGATCATTGTTGCTGTTATTGAAATACCCACTTTATCCTACTCTTTGCTAATCAAAGTGCTTCAACCCCCACGCTCACATGGTTCCCTGGTTGCGCGGCGAAATCTTTCACACCCAAATCAGGAAGGTTGCACTGGTGAATGGACGCAGTTAAAAGGTAATCAAGCCAAGAAAAATTTTACAATGAAATTACAATCCCTTTTTGCTGTAGTTAGCTTTGCATTGGGTCAAACTAATCCTTACTTGCCTGGCCAAAATGGTGAAAACAAAGAGTTGTGGAAGTTTGGCAACAACCCAGCGTTTGATGAAAATCTACATATCTTTGTTCCAAAAGACAATGTAGGAACTTATCCATTGGTTCTATTCTTTTCTGGGTTTGGCTCCAACCTTCCTACGGCTGCTTATTCCGAAGTACTTTCCGAAATGGCCAGCAAATCTCACGGTGCTGTAGTTGTTGCTTGGGACGGGCTAACCGAAAGTAATCCTTTGGATATGCCTGGTATCTTGACTAGAACCAACAAAATCCTTGATTTTTGCCAAACCAAACTGCAAGATTATATTAACGCAAACTTTGCAAACAAAGTTACTGTAGATCCAACGAGAGTATTCTATGCAGCTCACTCTTCTGGAAATCAGATTGCAGTGGAAATGGGTTTAGCTACTCCTTCTTTAGGTTTGATCTTGTTGGACCCTGTTGATTCGGACCCTGTAAAGTGGACAAAGCCTGTTATTAACGGTACAGTTGCCTATGATAAGCCAGTTATTGTGGTTGCTTCTGGTCTTTGTGAAGTTAGCGGAATAAATCTTGGCAAAGTCTTCCCGCCTTGTTGCCCAGTCGGATACTCTTCTCAGCATTTTTATGATGCTTTTGATTCTTCTGCAAAGTACATGTTCAAAGTAACAGATTATGGTCATGCAGATCTGCTTTCTCCAAACGCTGCAGCTTGGGCCGCCCACTATACTCACTTTTGTGCTTCAGTATCGGACCCGAACAAGAATCCTTTTGATAGTAAGTTTGAATTTTACGTTAGACTATAGAAATTTCATTTCCGGCGCAGTCTCGTCTTTCCTCTCTCTCTACGGCTATGACGATTGCGAATACAGCAAGTACTTGACTGACTCTGAATACTTTGATACCAATGTAACTTTTGGTAATGCCAATTTGCAAGGGGTTTGTCAATAAAGACACGAACATTAATCACATTTTGGCGTTTGTCATTTTTTCTGATATTTAAAAATGCAACTCTCAGTTACGCAAAAATCAAAGTCTTCAGGATTCCACAGCTGTAGTAGTATTTCTTGTACCAGCATTTCTTCACTTGCGAAACAAACTGATAACACACCAAAATACAGTTACTACAAAAGGGAGCTACCCAAGCTTTGTATAGGATTCACTTCTCCAGAAGGACGACAGCTCTTTCGCCAGGCTTTAAGTGATGTTTATATGGAAAGTTATTTTGAGTTATCTCAGCATTTCTTAACACAATCAGAACCTGCATTCTGTGGGCTCTCTTCACTGTGTATGGTACTAAATGCATTGGGAGTGGATCCTCTAAGACAGTGGAAAGGGGTATGGAGATGGTATGACGAATCAATGCTGGATTGCTGCAGACCACTAGATCAGGTAATTGTGAACGGAATCACTCTCCCAGAGTTTAGTTGTTTGGCTAGATGTAATGGATTGGAAAGTGCATATAAAAGAGCGGATCAAACGTACATATTACTGATTGTAGGACCAAAGAAACCTTTTTGAATGATCTGAAGAGCTCGTGCAAAACCCCTGGGGAAGTTATGGTGGTTTCATATTGTCGAAAAACGCTTGGTCAAACTGGTGATGGACATTTCAGTCCAGTTGGAGGGTAATTGGTTCTTGATGTAGATATAACGCGGAAAATAATATGGTTTTGATCCTCGATGTCGCCCGTTTCAAATATCCTTCATATTGGGTGCCGTTTGACATATTATGGTAGTTGGTATTTGATTATAGGGAATCTTTGTTTCCTTTGGACTCAGAGACCCAGAAACCACGGGGATATTCCATACTGAAAAAGAAGGAAGAGAAAAAGGAGTGCAGGCCTCTAAGCCATTTAAGCGTTGACAATATTTCATGGAAAGCTTTAAATATTGTAATATTTAAAGATATTCCAGAGCAGATGGGAAAGTTGCCCGTGGACGCAACGATTTATGATCTAATTAGTACAGTTATTAGGACAATCCCGGATAAATACGATACTATTGTTGAAAATAGAGTGTTTTTATTGATACCAAAGGATGGAGGGATACCTTGCGCTTCATCCCAAATTCAAACAGATTCAGATGAAGCCATTAAGTCTTATTTAAAAGGACTAGATCAGTTGCTCATTGATCTCTCTAAATCCCAACTATATAGTTATATGAAAAATAACAACGACCTACGTACCCGTCGGTTACGAATTGAAAACCATCACTTGCTTGATATGCAAGAAAGTTCAGTTACAATGTCGCCACAGATGGGACGAATATCCAAAGCTGATCGTAAAATGTCTAGGCAGTTTTCAAGGTCAGACACTCGATCTTCGTTTGCCGATTTGGTTCCCCTCCCGGATGCAGATATTGATGATTTCGTAGCATTCACTACGCTATTCTTTTACACGTTATTAAGCTACTCTGAATTATTTACTAATCTCCAAAACAAAAATTTAATTTACGAATTGGAAAATCAGAGCAAGGAATCCTTGACACCGCTTATTCAACAAGAAATATGTTTGCTAAAGAAGCAAATTGAAATATTAAATGAATACAATTAATAAATATATATAATTCTTTGTTTGCAATTATTAGCATTCCGCACACACGTCACCGTTAATTTTCATCAAACATGGACACTCCAGCCATCGCGTCTGTAGCTGTTATCGCCTCTACTTTTATCGTTTTGGTTTTTCAAGCAGGATATCTTACGAAAAGCACTCAGGAATTGCAGATTGCGCCAGTACTGCTATTTATACAATTAGTTTTATGTGCAGCCAGAGCATTAACCTTAATGATTGAATTGCTAGTACCAGGATTAAATTGTGTATTTCTGGGAATATTTGGTATGGAAATATACGCTGTATGGATATGCACTTTAGATTTGATATTACTCTTGCGGGCGTATACGTTCGTACAATTTACAGTTACTCGACCGGTTGTATTTAGTTATACCACCGTATGCATGCTTCAGATAGCTTTATCTTTCAGTATACAGACATATGTAGCATCCACCGTGTTCAATCTTCCTTTAAATTCGCCATATTGCATTATAGTGGCCAACTTTAGTCCCCAGACATTCACTCTTATTAATAGATGTATTTTGTACGCATTCTACGCTTACCCGTTTTTGGCAAAAGCGTATGACGCCCGATATAAGCATCCTGATAAAACTGATTCAAACATGTGGGTACAATTGGGAATTCACAATTGTATTTTCACATTGCTTGTAATTTCTATTGAATTAATAGCAGCTGTAGTAGGAAACACATCTTCCTTGGTAAACTGGCTAAATCTCTTTTTTGGATTAGTGAATTTCGTGGAAGCAAATATCGTGTTATTAATATTAGACAATACCAAGAAACAAATAAGTAGAAATAGAGTTGCTACGCTCACTATTAATGTTTCTGAAATTCACAAGAGCAAAAGAAATGTTGCAAACGTTGAAATGGCAAGTGCCAATGACTCGTCAATCAGAGAATCCCTAGCTCAATCTCGTCAGTAATTACGGGATATTTTCTTCTAAATGCCTAATTATTAGTAGATCACGATGGTTATTGTCCCATTGTGATGACGAATAGAAAATACATTGTTCACATCCTAATAAAGCATCATTACTCAATCGTCCTCTGATATCAAATGGACAGTGTAACTCTGACATCTGTCGGTATTATAACATTGACTTTCATTCTGTTGGTTGCTGAAGCAGGATATTTATCTCGTGATGTCGCGTCATTCCGAATTGCTCCAGTATTTTTGTTTGCTCAGCTTGTTCTATGTGGTACTCGAGCTTTCACGTTATTGATTGAATTGCTAATTCCAGGTGTAAATTGTGTGTTACTAGGGAATTTAGGTATGGCTGTCTATGGTAATTATCGATTAATTTAGCTTTGTGGATCACCTGTCTCGACGGTGTATTGCTAATTAGAGCTCGCACATTTCTGCAATTTTCTGCAAGTTCTAGAGTACGGAAAGTCTATACGTATGTATGCATTGTACAAATTGGTATATCTTTGACCATCCAATTATATGTTGCCTCCACTGCTTTCAATCTGCCTTTCATTACGCCATATTGTATAATAGTAGCCAACTTTAATCCCCAAACGTTTACCCTCATCAATCGATGCGTATTGTACGTTTTGTACGCCTATCCATTCGTTGCAAAGGCCTATATTTCAATCAAAGATAAGAATTCCGATGACGGAACAGGCACAGATTCAAAAATTTGGGTTAAATTGGGCATTAACAATTGTATCTTTACGCTGGCAATAATTATGATTGAACTAGTAGCTGCTGTAGTTGGAAACATCCAAAGTTTAGTCAATTGGTTGACGTTATTTTTTGCGTGTGTCAACTTTGTCGAATCCAACATTCTCTTGCTAATTGTTGACAACACAAAGAAGCAAATTCAAAACAATTCTAACAGCAATACGAAAGCTACCACAGAAATGATAAAAGGAAAAAGTGCAAAAGAGTTGGTGACCGAAAAAGCAAAAGCTACCATCCTTTCTCCACAGCAATCTAGGAATTCGAGCGGAGCTCCTAATTCAACTGACCTAAGGGTAAAAGATATCGGCTAAGCGGCCTTGGTTTAGCATAATCGCGCCCCCAAAATACTGTGTTTTGCGTTTGGAGATTTTGGAATAAATAGAACGCTACCCACTACATACTATTTATGAATTATGCGTGACCAATTTTCGTTTGATTGATTGATCAAACACAAAATCCTATGAATGCCAATCCCTGATGGCATGACGTATTTTTCAAGGGTTTTTTCATATTCCAATTATTTGACAGATCTGTTAACTGTGTATAATCATTGTAAAATTCACTGCAAACGAAATGGTGTAGTCGATCTCTTTGAAGATTGTCCCTCTTTTCTTTGAAATTTGTGTATATATCAGGTTCAGTCTAGTGTCGCAAAACTTGGACTTTTAAGTATCAAACAGTATGTGAGCAAGTTCAATTTACTTTTCTTAATGTTGAAAGAGGTGCAGTCTCTCAAACATTGTTTCCTACTTGCTCTGATCATTTTTTCCTTATACATTTTGCAGTTGCCGCGATGACAACCCCGAGCAAGTAGAATATATTGAGTTACATGAACCTGAGGCTAGTTAATACTTTCTGATTAGTAACATCCCCTGAATTTTTCATGGGGCTTTTTGATCATCCATCTTGAAAAAAACCTAAATCAAGTAATAGTGGCTTAACCCCGCACTATACAAGAGCGGGGATTTAGAAGCATGCATTCTAATTGCTCAATTGATTAGAAAGCTTCAATGTAATGATGATACCTCAGGGCGGTAATTTTAAACTCAACTTGGACATGAAAAATTTACTAGCTTGTATCCAAAAACCCATTTAAATTGTAGTAGCGATAGGAATAATTGCCTTCAATAACTTATACTCCTCCTAGAAACATGGTATCGATAGTTTTCTAATAATGTTATTCTTCTCTATTGAATGATATACTAAAAGGATTTCGCTTCAACTCTTACTAAAGCTCGGATACATGTATATGGTCCCAACGATACATAATTTGCTCTTGTGGATTGTCTCGATAACAATAGCAGGCAGGTGACTTACAATGACGATTACGAATAATTTCTTTGAAAAAGCGCCAAATTAATTTAAAGGGTAACGAAATGGACAGCGTGACCCTTACCTCAGTTACTGTGATTACAGCAACATTCATTATTCTGGTTGGAGAATCCGGGTTTCTTTGCAGGGAAATTAAAAGTTGGAGGATTGCCCCCATCGCGCTGTTCGTACAGGTGGCCCTATGCGCTACAAGAGCTTTTACTTTGCTGATAGAATTACTTATCCCTGGAGTAAACTGTGTTTTATTAGGCAATCTGGGAATGGCAGTTTATGGTAAGGAATTTTTAATCTTTGCTCTCTGGATAACATGTTTAGACACTGTGCTTTTAATTAGAGCTCGTACTTTTCTTCAGTTTTCCGTTGGTGCCAGGTTGCAAAAGGTATATACTATTGTATGTGTCGGGCAAATTTGTATTTCTTGTTGCATCCAATTGTATGTCGCGTCAACCGCGTTCAATTTGCCATTTATTATGCCGTTCTGCATAATTGTGGCAGATTTTAGTCCGCAAACATTCACGTTGATAAACAGATGTATCTTGTACGCTCTGTATGCTTACCCATTTGTTGCCAAGGCCTATGCTGCTTTCAAGGACAAAGACACTTCTGAAAACACACTAAATGACTCAAAAATCTGGCTTCGCCTTGGGATTAACAACTGCATATTCACTCTATGCATAATCGCAATTGAATTGGTCGCTGCAGTGGTGGGTGAAATTCCTAGTTTGGTAAATTGGTTGACACTTTTTTTTGCATGTGTCAATTTTATTGAATCAAATATTCTGCTATTGATTGTTGACAACACAAAAAAGCAGATCAATAGTCATTCAAATAACAACAGTAAAGCGACAGAGAAATCTAGAATTGACAAATCCAAAGTTAGTCATAAAGAACTCCCTGGCTCAAGTATTACCCATACCCAGATGGAAAATTCGGTTTCACGCGGGCAGAGTGTAAAGAAGACGAGCAATTTCGACTATTGAGATTTAATAAAGTATATTGTTGTACCGTTTGGCTTTGTGCAAATTTTTATTTTTTTCATAATGGAGCAAGTGCAAGAACTGAACGCATCCAAATTAGGGACACTAGAGTACTGGGATACCCTTTATCAGAAAGAAGTAGATAATTTTAATGATTTTGGAGATGAAGGTGAAATTTGGTTTGGCCAAGACTCTGCTGAACGAATGTGTGAATGGGTGCAGGACAACTTACCTTCCGACACTTCAATTCTAGATTTAGGAACAGGAAATGGGCATTTGCTATTTGAGTTATACTCTATGGGATTTACAAATCTGTTGGGAGTAGATTACGCTCCTAACTCAATTGAACTTTGCAAGACGATTGCACTTGAAAAGGAAATGCCAATTGAGTTCAAAGTGATGGACATATTACAGCCTGTCGATATGCAATTTGATTTGTTGCTGGACAAAGGCACCTTTGACGCAATATCCCTTTCTGAAATTAAGGAAAAGAAACCAACCGATCAGTATGTAGAGTGTGTCAGTAATTTAGTAAAGAAGGGCGGGTTATTTCTGATTACCAGCTGCAACTGGACCACAGAAGAGTTGCTTATACGATTTGCCCGTGAATTTGAAAAGTATGATTTGATCAAATATCCTACTTTTACTTTTGGAGGGCAACAAGGACAAACAATCACCAGTGTCATATTCAAGAAAAAATAAAGTTGCTTAAATAGAAATTTATAGACAAGTTAATGATTATAAAGGCCTGGTACTCGGAAATTTGGATGCGTGAGGTCCAGAGTGAATAAATAGATATCCAATCTGAATAGATATTTGGTGAGAACACTTTCATGATAAGTAACGATGGACAGCGCGGTGTATCTTTAACGTCATGCTCTTGGAAAGTCTTTAAGCGAGGAATGTTCCATTTCAAGGGCTATAAGCGACTTTAATACACAAATAGTAATCACGCAATCAAAAAACACTTTATTATCGTTAGGGGATTAATTCTGCAAGAAATTTTTGATGTAGTAGCAACTTCAATGTTACAATCTGCTTCTTTGTTTGGGATGTTGGGCCGATACGACTTTTCTATGCGAGTTGAATCGAATTGAATCCAGGAATTTCATTTTGTGTCCCTCGTCCCGATAATTTGAAATGCCCGAAAACGATTTCTTTAATGGTATTTGGGGGGTATTTTGTGAGCCGCAATCACCATCATCCAATTTGAATGGTGGAGCTTGCAGATATGTCATAAGGACCCAGCAATTATGTGTCTTTATAACCACAAGGTCAGAGATCTTCGCGTTTGTGCAAGCCACAGCGCAACAGAAGGATTTCAATTTAACGCCAGGGTAATGGATTTTCCCGAATGATGTTAATATGTGATGTTTGTCAAGCACAAATTAGAAATAAATCTAATATGAAAAGACATATGGCCAATGTTCATAAGATCAAAGAAGGGATTCAACCTATTGTTTACGTGCAGCTGAAAGACCTGCTGAAAATTTCAAAGTATTTCAAAGATAATGCGGATTCAACGTTGAACCAAATTGTATATTGATTACTTACACTAGTTGCAATCAGCCCTATCATTCGTCACAAAATATGAAGCACACAAACCACCTCTTTCAGTAACTCCACGCAGAATGAAATCTCCCGCTAAATTCTCTTGTGGAGAATGTACGAAAGGATATTCTGATAAATCTTCATTGGTTAGACATCAATTCATGGATCATCCTAATCCCGAGAGTCAGGAAAAAAGAAGGAAAGCGCTTGGCTGCATAGTATCTTGTTTGGAAAAAATTGCAAGTATTCAACAAAATCACTACAAAGACGAAGGTGGAGATTTGGCAGCTATTGCTGAACAAGGTAGTTACAAATTAATGGCAGGAAAGCTATTCATTCAAAAGTTCTTGGATAACACTACCCAAGATGAAAAAAGGAATGACGAAAGTGTATATTCAACGGTTTCCAAGCATGATTATCCAAGAGATGAAAACAACATTTTGGGAAACACTGTTCAATCTCCACCAAAAATGAAAAAGCTCGACCGTCCAACATTCACCTCACCAACCCAACTTGAGATAGATAATCCAACGAAAGTTTACACAACCAGAGCAGTAGCAAAGCGCCATCGCGTTACAAAAAGAGATTGTCTAAACCGCTGTAAAACAAATTTATTCGTTGATACAGCGATTTGTTCATCGTCCATCGCAAGTCATTGTAATATCGATGCCAAAAGAATTATATATGAGAGAGATCTCTCATATTTCTCTCTCAATTCAAAGAACCAAAATATAGTTAACGGAACAGATTCAAATAACGTAGTAGAAAGGCAGCTCCCAGAATTAAATATATTCATCCGATCAAGTTGGTTGCATAATGAGGATTCTAAACATTCGAACCTGCCTCCAAATGGTAGCATAATTGCAGAATTTGTGGTTAGTGTACAAAAATTCAAACACAAGTTAACTAGATTACCAGGAAATAGTATTGTAACTTTGCTTGTACGATCAAAGTCCCATGATTATTACAGATGTACAGATTTTGACCAAGACCTCACGCGGCTACGCAAGATGGTAAACATGCCCGTAATTCATTACTCATGTTACTTTGAATTAAATAACAATGATAGTTATTTCGAATTCATTGCCTATTACCTCAGACGGTATCAATTTACTAAATTGGATTTGTCCTCTGTACTGGGGGTTACTGCCTGGTTTCGATCACTAGCTATGTGGGATACAAAGATATTGGATTTACAGAAATGTGGACTTGTTGACAAAGATATATTGCTACTTTCTATGATACTTCCAAATACTAAAATCCAGATCCTCTGCCTTCGAAACAATTGCTTTACATACCAAGGCGCATATGCCCTTGCACTAGCCATTCCAAGAACTAAAATTGAACTGATGGATTTAGAAAATAACCATCTCGATATCTTGGCCGTGCAAGCAATATGTGATATATTTCGAGCAGAAGATAGAGGTAGTTTTCAAGGATTTAATGTTGACTTTGAAAAGAAATGGGAACATTTAATTGCAGAAAATCTGCAGTACTATACAGGTGACTGTCTTTACTTTCAGAATTATGATTATAAAATATTTACATCGTTGGCAAAAAATTTAAAGCACAGTAAAGCAGGGACACTGTTTTTGACACTTTCTCCATATCCAAATCAAATACCCCCAATACTACAGTCCCTTTCACTTTCAAAAATAGCAGAGATACATCTCGTTGATGCTAGTGTAGAATGTCCAATTGAATTTCTGGATACTGCAATGTTCCGTGGCTATATTAATGCGTTGCCCATTGCAAGTATTAAAATTTTCGGAATAACAAGAGCGAGACTGTTGATGCAATATATGAACCAAGACTCGCAATGTCACACATTTAGTGTCTACTCTACAACAACACCAAATATGGATGATCTGCAACTGATTACAACATATTTGAGAAATACAAATATCGTCAAGCTCGAGTTTGACGGATTAAACTTTTGGAATGACAATCTTATCCCTATCATCCCAAAGTTTTTCGAAAACACAAAATTATCCTTCCTTTATGTTCCTGCTGATTCTACAAAAAAGAGATGTTTAGAGTTAGCCGAAATTATAAAACACAAACAGCTTACTCAAGCGGTTTACAAGGACAGCAATTTTTTCTTTCGTTCTGCTCAATATTGACAACAGCTGGCAATTAATGGAGACGGAATTGTATTCCATCGTGTACCAAAGGTACTTTTTACTTTATAAAACTGAATTCAGTCAAATTTTGTGTGTATTTATTTCTTCAACAAAGTCCACAGCAAACCGCCAACACCACCTCCCAAGTGTCCAGCGTGGTCAATTCCAGTTCTCCTCTTTGCAATTAAACTGTACAGGTCATATGCAGCTACACCGCCAATTGCCAAGTAAGCTGGCATAGGAAATATCAAAACCATGATCGAAGAATATGGATATATCATTGCGTATGACACTGCGAGTCCAGAAATACATCCACTGGCACCTAAAGAGAAAGCTGAATTATTAAAGAGAATAGATGATGCACTAGCGAGCATCCCTGATAGAATATACAACCCCATAAAGCCTCTAGAACCAAGAGTGTGGATCATCTATATTAAGAATGATTACCGTAGTCCCAAATTGATACAGCACAAACATATTAATACCTAAATGAATCGGTTGATTATGTGAAAAGTGGGAGGTGATCAACGTGTGTGGGTATTCTAAAAAGTGTGAGTGCAACGTAAAGTGTTTATACATGAAGCGCAATAATGACGAATCAACTGACTTGATATTCTCTGCATAAACCCATGTGAGATAAATACCCGCATTTATTCCAATAATCGACCATATAATTGTCTTTTCCGGGTTGTTTCTAGTATACCTCTGGACCGTATTCAACGGTCTGCTGCTGAATCTTGTTTTAAACGAATTTGAAATATTCCTTAACGATTGAAATTGAGCGGATTTGAATGCTATCGAAAAGCGCTTTAAAAACATTTGAGATTAGACGTAAAGACCGGAATGTGCGGAACATCCAAGAGATCGCCACTGATGGGAAAAGTGACAGTAATAAGAATAGAAAATAATACTCTTGAGTGGATTTTTACCGCTTAATTCAATATCATCAACACGTATTTAGTAATTTACAGAAGGCACGCGTGTCGGTGGGAAGGTGACCTCAAGCTGAATTCCTGCTACTTTCAAAATAGCACAGTAGTATAGCATAAACTTTTCCATCTGCTGCTGTTATATCACGTGATTTCGGAGATTTATTTTCTCAGAGCTGAAAAAAAACTTGTACTTAAAGCTATATTATTGTAGAGGAATGATTTTGCTATAGTTTTTTCTCTCTATCATTATAGCAAGATAAGGTTTTCAGACTGATTGGCCCAGATTATAACGGTGTACGCACAATGTTAATTCTCTGACTTCAGACTGTTACATTTCAATCATATCAAAGTATGATGAATAATCTGTTTAGTGAATCAGTTGCGGATAGAGTGTATTCGCTATAAGAGTTGAAAAGCATTTATAAAATCAATGATATGCATGGCCTTGTGAAATGAGATATCCCTGACCAGTGAGTGAGTATTACTGAGCGATTCACTGTTCAGTAAGTTCGCGATGCTATAATTATAATTTTAGCCTAATTCAAGTCATATGGCTCGTGGGTTAAAACGTCATCAACAATTTAATTAATTTAATGCTAGCTGCTGCTCCTACTCCTTCAGCATACTGGCTAAAAGGAATCACAAACCCAAGACCAAATTCAATTTGGGCAAAAACCAATGTTGCGATTATTGGTGCTGGCATTACTGGTGGCAGCGTTGCCTTACACTTGGCAAAATTGAATCCCAATTTAAAAGTAACAGTTTTGGAAGCTAGAGGAATCTCTGGAGGTGCGACCGGAAGAAATGGTGGATTGCTATGGCCTAGCATGCCTGATAGATGGAGCAATCTGGTAAACCAATACGGCTTGGCAAAGGCAAAGCAATTGATTGAATTTTCAATGATCAATGTAAAAGAAATCGAAGCCTTTTGCAATAGTTTACCAAAAGATGTCGAAAATCACCCTAAACTAGAAAAGTTTCCCAACGGTGCAGCACATCTATTCACAGATATCAATGAGTTGAATGACTGGAAGCGCGAAGTTGCAGAAATGAAGAGCGTAGGTGGCTGTTTGGATATTGGTATCTGGGACAAGAAAGAATTGGACCAGAGATTGAAAATTAATCAAAATTTTGTTGGAGCTGTTCATGATCGATTAGGTAAGTACCTTTAACCATTAGCTTACAGAGTACGCCCTGCCTCATTAGTTTATCATCTCATAAAAGAAGCTGGAAAGCTATTTGACCAAGGAAAAGGTGAATTTAACGTTTTCACTGACACCAAAGTAGAAGCAGTAGAAAATGTTAAAGATGGTTTGGAAATCAAAACTTCAAGAGGTGTGTTACAAGCCGATACAATTGTTTACTGCACCAATGCATTCACCAATGATTTGTTACCAAGTGCCAACATTACACCTATCAGAAACCAAGTAGTTGTCACTGAACCAACCGATATTCCATTTGATTTTGCCATCACTGCCAATGCTGGGTATCAGTACATGTCACCAAGAGAGGACGGACGAATTGTTTTGGGAGGGTTTAGATATTTGGCTCCAAATCAAGATATTGGGCAAGCTGACGACAGTGTTTTAAACAAGAATGTATCTGAAGCATTGTATAACCATTTACCTACCCAATTTGAATCTTTGAAAAAGGTGAGCGTTGAAAATGAATGGGCTGGAATTATGGGTTGGACTGCTGATAGATTTCCTCTGGTGGGTCCAATCCCAAACTTGCCAAATCAGTACATTGTTGCAGGCTTCTCTGGCCATGGCATGCCAAGAGCACATCTATGTGCCAAAGCTGCCAGTCAAATGATACTTGGAATAGATGTGGATGATTATTTCCCAGAATCTTTTTCAACAATTGATAGATTTGGAAAGGACGCTAGAAACATATCCTTTAACTCACATTTATAAAGATCTGATTACTTGTATCTAGTTTATTCAAATACTTGGTTGTTTTGAACAATTGTATATTGACTTTCTCGAGGATGTTCCGTCCTTTCATCTCTCAAGTCTCCATTGAACCTCTTTTCCAACTCTTCTCGGTCTATAGTATCCAGTCTTGTTGAAGCTTGTCTTTGAACTTCTTGCCTTACCATTTCCTGGAATATCTCAGTTTCTATTGTTAGCAACGAGTACCTTCGAATTTAGCTTCACTATAATTCTTTCTGTTTGGTAAAAAGTAAATCATAATATAATCGACTATTACTCCAGCGATAGAAAACATTGCTAAAGCAGCAACAACGTTATTGATAAAGGCCAGGAAGTTGAATATACCAATTGTTCCTGTCTGAGCAAATACAAATCGTACACCATGACGGTCAAAGATATTGTAAGAGCCGTCAGAGTTGTATTGGATTTCAGTTAATTTAAAAAAAGAGCCATTAATCAAAACCGGAAGATATTGATACAGTACATCAGGGCCAGAATTTTTGTAGGAAATAGGGACTAGATTAACTAAAAGTACCAGACACAATCAAACCTTCGGATCGAATAGGCTCTCCCGGGCCAGCACTATCCGCTAACGACACCGCATCAAAGCTAAAGTTTCCGTCGTTACAATAACTAGCTTCCATTAACTGAGGGAAGCTAACAATATCCAACGAGGTATTGAAAGGCCTTGCCTTTCGATAACTACTATCATAGCTGCCGAAACCCAAAGCGCCTTTGTTGCAGGAACGAACTATTTGGCCAGTCATATCCTGAGAAGCAACAGTCCTAAATGCTGCTGATCCAAAACCAAAAGTGCTTTGAACACGGACACTAACTTAACTAACACTTACGTATGGTCAATTTGAAAAGTCAGCGATTCCACATCGGACACAAAGTAAGTCTTTTTCTTTCCTTGCGCATTATTTCCAGAGCATGATCTTGAAGTGGGAACTGAAAGACTGCAGTTTGACTGAGCAGGGACATTGGTAATTGAAACTCGTGTAGTGATAAATAATACTCCTTGTTCGCCAGCGTACGGGTATACAATTTGGTCGGGGGTCCAAAACACACAACCGTCGGGATTAAATGGACCTTGGTTAATGGTGAATACCTGGAGTACAATAGCTGGGTACTGTTGCCGGTATTCCATTGCCAAATTTAACCGTAGCTCTAACACTGCTTCCAACAGGAGAGAGTAACTCCATATAACTTCCAGTTGTAACCTAAATTAGCGAAATTCGACCATATTATAAATGATAAACGCTGTGATTAGAATAACTGCAGAATGGTAGATAAGCGCTAGGCGATAATCCTTGACAACGACAATTTTTGCGGAAGTATAGCTAAAGCTTTTAATGCTAAGTTAGTAGCAATTGTTACAATGCCGCAACTCTGTCCATAATTCGTCCAATTCTCGAAATTTCAAAAACTTTTCAAAAAGCAAAATTGGAGGCACAGCAAAGATTATGCCGAAAATAATTTATTGCGATTTCACAACTACTAAATTTGCGTCATTCTCTGGCTTTGTTGCCCGGCGTTCAACTTCTCTCTGAACAGCTCTCAAAAAGTCTTCAGTTTCTATGTCAAATTTATGAATACCTTCGAATTTGGCTTCGACATAATTTCGTCTGTCTGGCAAGAAGTGGATCATTAAAAAGTCTACCAACGTGCCAGCAATAGAGAAAAGAGCTAGTCCAGCAACAAAGTTCATAACGAGGGCGATAAAGTTAAAGATACCAATAGTTCCAGTTTGAACAAGTATAAACCTAATTCCGTGACGGTCATATACAGTATAAGATCCATCTGCATTATACTCAATTTGCGTTAATTTAAAATATGATCCAGCAATATTTGCAGGTAGATATTTGTAGGTAATATCGCCCCCTGCATTGCTGTAAGAGATTGGCACTAAATTAGCAATATCTACTTGATACAATCAGCCCGTTGGAACGAATAGGCTCTCCCGGGCCAGCACTATCTGCTGTTGAAAGTGCATCGAAACTGAAATTGCCCTTGTCGCAAAAACCTGATTCCATCAATTGAGAAAAGCTGACAATATCCAAAGAAGTATTGAATGGCCTTGCAGTTCTATAGTTGTTATCGTACACACCAAATCCTAGAGGTCCCTTATCACAAGATCGATCAATTTGACCAGTCATATTTTGAGAGGCAACAGTTCTAAATGCGGCAGAGCCAAACCCATACGTACTCTGTACTCTAACTCTACCATTAGAAGCAATTACGTGTGATCAACTTGAATGGTAAGTGATTCAACATCAGACACAAAGTAAGTCTTTTTAACCCCTTTGACATTAATACCAGAGCAATCTCTTGATGTAGGAATTGAAAGGCTACAGCTTGATGGTGCAGGTACATTTGTAATTGATACTCTGGTGGTGATGAATAGTACTCCTTGCTCTCCAGAATAGGGATAAACAATTTGATCAGGTGTCCAGAAAATACATCCATCAGGGTTATAGAGACCTTCATTAAAATTATATACCAGGAGTACAGTACGCTGGAATGTTTGTGGAAATGGGTAATCCAAATTTGATTGTTGTCCTAACAGACCCTCCAACAGGTGTCAACAGTTCCAAATAGCTTCCTGAAGAAATCTAGTTGAGCTACCTGTTACCATGTTGTATATAATATAGGCAGTAATCAAAATTAATGCAGTGTAATAAATGAGCGCAAGACGAAAGTCTTTTACCACAACAATTTTAGATGAAGTGTATCTTAGATTGAATACACTATTATTAAGAAATCTGTACAGTGATTTGATTTTATCCATCGAGCGTTTGATTATTTGGGTGGATTTTTGAAAGAAACACTTGGTGGCACAGCAGTGGAACAAAGGATGGGAACCTTATCGGGTTTGGCACAAATATGAAAAATGCCCTTTGGTTTCTTTTATTGCAAATACATTTTCTTAAATTCAGATCCATATTTGGCATAAAACGCTCTTGGCTTATTTTTTAAAGTAGGCGTCAGCAATTCATTTTCTACCGAAAATGGTTCTCCTTCTACCAATATGTCTTTAGGAATTTCAATTCTTCTCATTTTCATCTATTATTAGTGACCAGTTACAATTACTGCCTGTTCTTTTAATTTTTCGAGCAACATTTCTTTAACTTTGGATGATTTTACGAGCGAATTGTAATCGTCAGGAATGCTATTTGATTTTGCCCAACTAACCAATAAATGTTTGTCAGGAACTACAACTGCGATAAGGAAGGATTGGAGTGATTCGCCGTGCACATATATTTGGGAGAAATGTGGACATTTGAGTTTTGAAGCAATGGAATTGAGCGCAACAAACTCTCCTTGAGATAATTTGATGATATTGTGTAAGCGATCAATAATTTTCAATGTAGAGTTTTCGAGAATTTCACCCACATCACCTGTCAAAAGCCAGCCGTCGTCCGTTATAGCTTGTTTGCTTTTTACTTCGTTTTTGTAATATCCACAAACAACCCCAGGCCCGCGAATGCATATTTGTCCTCTTGGATTTGGTGTATCAGTTACCAAATACCCTAATTCTGGAATATCTATCAACTTGTATTCAACAGAAGACAGTGGAACACCAACATGACAGCCATATGATTGATCGTAATCTCCAAATTGAGTGACAAATCCACCAGCGCATGTTTCTGTCAATCCATAGCCTTGCAATACATTTGCACCAAATATTATTCGCAGATATTCAGTAACCATTGGATTAATCGGAGCTCCCCCAGAAACGATTAGCCGTACGTTACCACCAATAGCCTTTTGAAATTTGTTGAATATGAGTTGATCATAAATTGAATTACGCTTCAAAATTCCATTTTCGAGCATCATTTTTTTTCTTTTGAATGACAAACCAAACAAAAACTTGTACAAGAACGGAAGAGTTTCTGCTTTTTGTTGAATTCTGTCATGTAACTTGTTGATCACAAGCGGAACACTTAGGAATATCTATCGTTATTTTGGTTTACCGTCGGTTTAAAATGTTCCAAATATTCAATCAGTTCTGACGAGCTTCCGTCAAATACCTCAATTTGGCAACCCTGCGAAGCAATTGTGTGCAAATTCAGTCTTTCAAACATGAGAGACATTGGCATCTATGTCAATATAAATTACGAATGAAATGTGCTTGTCAGACTGTTGAATACGATGTTTAATTGGAATAAGATCCAAAGTACCAGCAGCCTGAGCTACCAAGTTACGATGTGAAATCATTGCACCTTTTGGCTCGCCAGTAGTCCCAGATGTAAAACAAATTGTAAATATATCATTAGGTTCAGGAATGAAATGCGATTTCTGAATTTCCTTGCCAGTAACTTCAAGCTGTTTGAATGATACTAATTTGACTCCAACCAGTTGTGCCTTATCTCTATTTTCCTCGTCAATTTCAGTCAAATCGGACAATATGATATACTGGATTAATAAGTGGCTACCCGAATACTATTTCCCTTTGCACAAGAATCCAAGATCTTTTCCAAACTTTTTGTAGATGTAATAATACATTTTAGTTCAATGTGGTTCAAGATATAATGCAAGTCATCGCCATCAAAAGATTCATACAACGGGATAGACACAAGGCCATATGTTATGCACGCTAACTTAAATATCGCTTACCATAGTCAGCGATTATCCATTCCACACAGTTTTCTAAATAAATACCCACGAATTGGGTAGAAATTGTATCCCGGTTAGCAACTGACTTTGGGTTCAACTTTACGATATCAACTAAGCCTTTTCCAAAAGCTTCAACTCTTTCCGCAATCTTTGCAAAGCTAAAGATCTTTTCCTTTTGACTAATGAATGGCTTTTCTCTAAACTCTTTTACAGCGTCCCAAAACATTGCATAGACAGTAGGTTTGTCTCCCAAAGTATCAAGTAAAGGAGTTCCGTGATATTTGTTTTTGTTTCTGTAAATTGCTGATTCATGAGGCTTTCTAGTTCGAGTTGCCTGATTTAGTTTAGAGTTACCACTGCTTGTTCTCTAAATGCAGCTGGATGAACATCCGGTTCTGGTTTTACAGCCAGTAAACTAATTACCACTTGGTTATTCATCCTTTACCTATCGCTGATCCAAGTATTATTGACCATGTGTCCAACATTTCAGATGATTTTGAAAAAAGTTTAAATTGTTTGTTAGAACGCAAACATTTGAACTGAAAAAGGAACTTTAAATATTATAGGAAAACAGCCATGTAATGTATATGCGTATTATCTCTATCGCACGGTTTCAGTTGAATATTCAATGGCTTTGGGTCATGTGATCTGGCTGAAATGAAACTAATCAATTGAACCTTTGAATTTTTAGAGCAGATTACACCACAACAATGTCTGTAATCCCAAATGAGTAATGCGGATAATGTGGATTAACAACATCTATTTTCCCAGCCGATTGTAGTTTAACCGCAATTTGTGGCGAAACTAGCTGTAGGTAAATTTCTGAATAATAGGGAGGAGTTACTTCAGCTCCATTTTGTCTCATCGGAAGGTGTGGCTGACCGTTTGCGGCCCCGAAAAGTCCGCATTGTTTTTTACAATGACAAGAAAAGTTTTCTTTCCGCTGACTAGTACATATCACGCTATAAAGCCAAATATGATCTTCAAAGAACAATATTCTGACATGTTATCCGGGAAATTATTCATGTTTCCAAATTTCATGGCTCCTTCAACTTGTCAATTAAATAGAACTTTTAGGAAACATATACATGTATCAAGAGATGGTTGAATCATCTTGTGTAAAGTAACATTGTATATCATTTCTTTATATTTGACTAGAGCTCCTTCTCTCCGCAATGCATTTATCAACAACCTTATTGTTCATCTACTACAAGTCAAACCCTCCACAATAGATGAAACTATATCATCTAAATTAATCTGTAATTAATGATACCAACCGAAATGACGTAAAGCGCGACTCTAAGATTTCTCATTTAGAAATACGCTAATTGGATAGTGGAGAATTACATAGAAACAAAGATCAAAAGTAAATACGACTGATTTTAAATATGATTTCACCAAAGCTTGATTTGTGGGTAACCTCTCGGATAGTATCAAGAATACTTTCTGGTAGGCCAACATAGAAATGATTTGCCAAATACTGGTATAGTATAGAATACGTATAAACTATATAGTGAGCAGCCTTGTTTAACTACAATCAAGTCGCACGTGATCATACAATCTGTCATTGTTCTCAGCTGCTTAAAAACAAAGGAAAAGAGGTGCAAAAAACTAAAATATGGACAGCACCACCTTAGCCTCAGTTTGTGTTATTGCAGTTACTTTTATCGTATTGGTTGGTGAAGCAGGGTATTTGATTCGAGACCTCAATTCGTGGAGAATAGCTCCTATAGGTTTGTTTGCCCAAGTTGCTTTGTGTGCCACTCGCGCGTTTACGCTTTTGATAGAATTGCTAATTCCCGGTGTAAATTGTGTGTTGTTGGGAAATCTAGGAATGACAGTCTATGGTAAATGAAGCTTATAATAGCTCTTTGGATTACCTGTTTGGATGCGGTACTTTTGATTAGAGCTCGTACGTTTCTTCAATTTTCTGTTAGTTCGAGAACAAAAAAGATATACACGGGTATATGCATTGTCCAAATTGGAATATCTTGTGCTATTCAATTGTATGTGGCCTCGACTGCCTACAATTTGCCATTTATTATGCCCTATTGTATCATCGTAGCCAATTTCAGCCCTCAAACTATTACATTGATCAACCGTTGTATCCTGTACGTACTATATGCCTATCCTTTTATTGCCAAAGCGTACGCCTCAAGAACTGATTCCAGTACCAATGCGAGCTCATCCGATTCAAAGATTTGGGTATGGTTGGGCATCAACAACTGCATTTTCACTCTCACTATTATAGCAATTGAGTTGATAGCTGCAGTAGTGGGAAATATTAGCAGTTTGGTAAATTGGCTCACTCTGTTCTTTGCGTGTGTCAATTTTGTAGAATCTAACATTCTACTTTTAATTGTTGACGACACCAAGAAACAAATTAGACACCATTCTCAAAACAAGTCTGCGGGATCTGAAATGAAAACCAGAACTGGCAAATCAACTGTTAACATCGTTTACGGCAAAGATCAACCCGGAGCATCAGAGATGGGACCAGGTCAAGCAAAGGCGAGCAAACACAAGGCGGTTCAAGAAGATTGAGTAATAAATGACAGGATTTGTTTTGATTAACGCTCATTAATGAAATTGTCATGAATGAATGGCTCGTATTTCTCTTTCACAAATGATTAAAGGCGGCAAAATAATCACAAACCAGTCCAAAAAAGGATTTTTTCGTTAAATTCGAATGGTACAATGAATTCCTTGTGACCAGTGAGTAGTTCAGCGCGCTTACACTTGAGGAATGGAAGATATAACACCCTTGAAATTCTTGTCTTGTAAGCCCAAAAGCAAAATCCTTTTAGTTTGTCTTTGAAACAATCAATTTGAAACAGCCTTCTGTGTCCAAATACGGCTGGTGGCACCTTTTTTGACTCATATAAAACACAGACTCTCGCCGAAAAGTTGCAAATGGATTTCTTTAGACAAACTAAACTAGAGAAGAATTTGGTTCAGGTAGGAATTGTTCCTGCAGTGTATCCAAAGAAAGCCAAAATCCCCAGACGAAGCGAATCACTCACAGCAATTACAAAAGGACACAAACGATCATCCTCTATTTCTTCAGCAGAAGCGATTACTCCTGTAAATATACAACCGCGCTTGTCTGAAGAGACACTGTTAATGATGCAGGATATATTTAAAAACGAAAATCCAAACACAATTCTTAAATCCTCTGCAAATTTATCTAATTTGTCATTAGACCTACTTGTATATTCCAAATCAATCAACGACCAACCAAAGAAAGTTTCATTCAGAACGCCAATTGCATCCATATCTGAATTTTCAACCACGGATGAATCTGACGAAGAATCATATGCCTCAGATGAAGATAGCTGGCTAGATTCTCCAGATATCCGCTCTGGTATTCTGTCGCCTCCTCCAGAGGAAGATGAAGAATCCATTGAATCAGATGATGAAGAATGGGATAATTCTTTGCCACTTTCACCCGTTTCCAAAGATTCTTCCATTGAAGAAAATGAAAACAAAGGGTTGCCATTATGGAGACCTCTATCACCTGAACTGGTGCGCAATTCATCTCCGGAACTGGGCCGGTCATCTCCTGAAATTTATAGACCACTTTCACCATTGCCACAATTTAGACCAATGTCCCCCACACCTTCACACGAAGAAGACCTCAAACCATTCAACAATAGAGAAATGCCCGATATATCCAGTATGATTCCAGATCGAACTATTTCCATCGCCAAATCGCCCACCCTAAGAAAACTTCGTGAACAGAACTTGCTTTAAATTATTGAAATAAAACACTTTTAAGAACAGATTGTTTTTGAATTAGATTTAGTATATTGGTTAATTTCGCTTGATCGGTCTCTCCCAATGAGATATTGGAAACCCTTCTACTGAACCATCATTCCAAGGACCAACATCTCCACAACCTCCTTCGCATTGGCAAGTTCCTCCATATTCAACGGGCAAATTATGTGCATCCACATGTTGCAAAAGTACTTTTTTATAATTAGACCCAAGGATTTCAATTTTGCCCATCGTCCTTGGATCAATTACCATTTTCAATATAGAAAAAATTACCGTGAATATATAAGGAGCATTGATTATAATCATTTTGCCCAAGATTTCTGGATAATAATCAGATGTGATTTTGGATATTTGGTCTAGCCCCAATCGGATCTCATTAAATTGGAACATTGAAACACCTTCAACATCAATCAATTGAAATAAAGAATCCACATGCTTGTCATGCTTCTTGCTCGAAGCTTTACATCTGTACTTTTCAGATTTTTCAATTTCGAATATATGGTTTTTCATGAATCGCTCTTCAGTTGTGATCTTTTTCAACTCTTGCATCTTTAAATTCTTTGTTGATTCAATAAGTATTGGCCTACCTTCCTTGTCGGTCTTGTGATAATATGCCGGAAGTATTTTGAACACTTCGTGGGCTTCTTCAAATACAAAGTGATCAATTATATGTTGAACATCAGTCTCCTCTTTCCATTTATCGCTCTCCAGCAATTTCTGTTCCGCCAAATCAACCTTTAGACTCCTGGAACGCAAGAATCGAAGTAATCTTGCATCATCATGGATTTCCGGATTATATTTTTCCTTTTGGATCAACGATTCCTTGATATCTTTTAGTGCGATTTTTTCGTCATCCAGCATTTAAATGAAAAATTTCCCCTGATTAAGATGAATATAACGGTTCGTGCTTAACGCAAATTAAAATTTATTAAGCAAGTCCTAATTTATACCAACAGCCTGCCCTTCAACAAACTCTTGAGCTTCATTTTTGGTGATGGATTGAATCTTTGACACCCTAGACATAAAAGTAACACCGTAAAAGTTCTCTGCGTGTTCCAACATTTCAGGTCTAAAGGTTGTAGCGATAAACTGCGCATTTTCACAGAGTTCATTAATCATTGAAGCAACGCTGGTACGATATTGAGTGTCTAGAGCGGCGTCAATTTCGTCAAACAAGTAAAATGGTGCTGGATCGCACTTTTGAATAGCAAAAATCAGGGCCAACGCAACTAGGGACTTTTGGCCACCACTCAGCTGCGGCATTCGCAAGTTTTGTCCGGGCTGGAACGACACATTCAAAGAAACCCCGACATAATGCTCCATCTGATTTTCCAAATGCTGGGATTGAGTCATTTGAGTTATTTCTTGAGATTCTGAATTTGAAGTGTTTTTCAACATTACCAGTTCTCCTGACCCTTCAGGTACAAGTTTCTGCCAAACTTCTTGGAAATTATTGGCTACTTGCTCAAAAGTTTGTTCTATTGCTTCATTTTTGCGTTGATCCAAAGTGCTAATAAGTTTTTCAATGGACTACAATTAATATAAGAGTACTGAGGCTGATTCATCAAGTTCACCTTTTCTTTCTTGCAACTGTTCTCGCTGTTTTTCAAAATTCAAATATTGTTCGTACGCCTTTTTGTTGACATGCTGATAATTCTTTAGAGTTTCATTAACATTGTGTAACTGTTTCAGCAAGTACTTGTCCTCTCTGTCTACATATTTCTCAAAAGCATCTTCTGGCAACACACCCAAATCACGAATATGATTTTGGGCAACATCCTTCATTTGCAGTAATACCGCTTTGCGAGTTAAGAATTTATCCATTGCCCGTTGGTGTTTTTCCATAGCCAGATTGTCTTCCTTTTGAGCACTCTTTGATTTTTCTAGCTCTTCTGCTTTTGCCTCTGAGGATTCGTTCAGCTCATCAATTTCTCGCTCCAAATCTTTGTTTTAGAAAATTGGTACCTTTTAGTTTTGAAATCAAAAAGTCTTTCTGCTTGGAAATGTGCTGAAGTTTTTGACGATACCCCTCACTAGTTTGGATTTCATTTCGATTAATCTGTAACGAATCCAGTTTCTGGTTGATTTCCCGTAATCTCAACTCCAAATTTTCAGTTATCGATAACTCCAACATTGTCTTTTCGGTTTCGATCTAGAAGATTAAGATTCATTTACCTCTACTCTGGAATTTGTAGTTTGACCTATAATGGTTTTAGTATTTGCAATCAAATTTGGTAGTTGAGCTAGTCTTTGGACTTCATTTGCACCTAACGATTTTCTCAGCGGAGTTCCAATCTCTGCTTGACAGTTTTCAATTTGATTATCGATATCAGTAACAGTAGAAAGTATCAATGCTTTTCGCTTAATTAGTTGTACAATGGTGTTTTCCAAGTTTCGAACATGCTGGCTCTTCATTTGAATTTCTTGAGTTAGGGGTTCGCGATTTGATAATAGTTTCCTCTTTCGGATATCTATCTGAGTGATTTTATCTCTAATATCCAAAATGTCCTTATCAAAATTTTCCAATTGTGATGCAATTTCTTTTAAGCTTGAAAGTTTTTTTTGCAACTCAGATTGCGCTACTTTCATTAATTCAATTGCATCCAATCTAGACTGCTTGTAATCATGGTATCCACCCGTAAGTGCCCCCTTCCTATCTGCTCGATCTCCATCAAATGTTACACCGACCAAATCGTATTTTCTAGCAAATTTCGAGGCTTCTTCCAAATTTCTACAGATAATCGCTTTGCCGAATATCTGCATCATTGCAGTTTTCACTATTTCATTGAATTCGAGCCTGTCTATTAGGATTAGGCCTTCTTCGGCAGTTAAATCAGGGAAGTTGGCCGCCTGAGGTTTCAAACGATTCAAGGGCATAAAAGTGACTCTTCCAAGGTGTTCCTTATTCAAAACTTGCAAGATTCTAGTTGCAGTTTCATCTGTATCTACTACAACATGAAATAGTGAGTTTCCGGCCACTACTTCAGTTGCAGTTCTCAATGATTCATCCACTTGAAACAACTCATATACTGGACCATAATAACCACTGATCCCCAGTCTTTTGACAATTTCAGGTATGGACCCTAGACCTTTTGCAATATTCTGCTATTAATAATAATTACTCGGTCCATTGAGTGCATTACGTTACGATGATACTTTTCAACCTCTTGCTTGAGAGATTCAACAGTCGCAGACAGTCTAGACTCTTCCCTCCAAGTAGTTTTTCGTTTATTTTCCAATTCTTCCTTTTCCCGTTTCAATTCATAATATTTAGAATCAATAGCTTCTAATTCATCTCTACTGTTTTGTAATTCGCTTTCAAGCTGAGTTATTCCTAAAACTCTATCGTCTTTATGAGAGGTGGCTTCATTCAACTCATTTTCAAGTTGCTGAAGTTGCTCATATTCTAAATCTCTTGAACTATTCAATTCGTTAATTTGGTTTGTCAAGTATGCATCTCGTTCTTTTGCATTTTTAAACTTGTCAAACCGCCCTTGCTTAGCGTGAAGATTGTCATACTCTGTTTCCAACTGGAGTAGTCTATTTTTTAAACAAACAGTACTCTTGCTTCCTCGATGATTCGACATTTGACAAATTGTTGAACTGGGGAACAATTTCTTCTAATCGAGTATTCTTTTCCCCAATTTCTTTTTCAATATCAGTCTTCTCTTGTTCTAATTGGAGCTATATTAGATTGCATGTTTACCAAAGTTTTTTGGTTTTCGTTCAAATCAGAATTGACATCATAGATCAATAATTCCATTTCAGCACGCTCTTTTTCATAGTCATTCAACTCTTCTTCATACTGAGATTTTTCGACCATCAGTAGTTTCAAATCACTTTTTTCTTTTGATAAAACTCGTTCAAGTTCTTCGATTTGGGCTTGACGTTCAGAAATTGTTTTAAATCTGTCCACGGCATCATTTAAGCCTTCGGCACGACTATATTCCAGCTCTTCGAGCTGTCTTAAGGCTTCATCCTGTTCTTTTGAGTATATTGCATATTCGATGCATCTTTTTTCTTTATCTGCAACTTGGAATTCTTCCAGCTCTCTTTTTTCCTGTTGCAACTCTTCCATTCTTTCTTCAATAAATTCCAAAAGCTCATCAATTTGCTGTCTTTTTACTTCTGTTGACTGCATGATTTTCAAACTTTCAGTTCTTCGTTGTTCGTAAACTTTAGTCCCTGCAACTTCTTTCAATAGTTGCAATCGCTCAGCATCTTTGGAATTTGTCAGGGCAGTAATCTTTCTTAGTTCTAAATTACCCTTCCTTGGGGCACAATGTAGTAAGGATTAGATCTGGAAAACCCAGCGCTTTCCAATAAATTCATTACTTCGGATTTGGTTACACTCTTTCGATCCTGTCGTCAATTTGCAAATACAAGTGAGTATTCATCTTTTTTCAATCCAATTGTCCTTCTCAGGATTACATCTTTGTTTCCAGTCTACGTTTAGATGTAGGGTTACAGGAAATCTATTGTCCGAGTTGTCGAAAATTACTTCTACATAAGCTGAAATTGTAGTTTGGCCTAGGTAAGTTGCAGAGTACCCGCTCCTTCATGTAGCAACGCCTGACGCTCTTCTCTTGTCATATTCGAGTATGCATCTCCTAGTACAAATCTGAATTAAATTCCACTAACCTAATGGCCCAGAAAAAGTTACTCTTTCCAGATCCGTTCCTGCCAACGACTACATTGAGCTTCTTGGAAAAAGGCTCCATTATAGTCTGCTCTTTATAAGACTTGAACCCCTGAATAATAATCAATGTTAATTTGGCAGTACCTGCTTGATGTACATTTTCAGATCAAATCTTTATTTTTTCGAGTTTAAATTCTCGGACAAGTGAGAAAACTGTCAATGTCATTACAACCAAGCCGTTGTAGCAATCCAGATGAAAATTTGCAGTCAAGCAGAAACTATAACAATAACAGTACACTGAAAAATTCAAGTGATTTGACAGTCAGATGAGCAATCAAGACATTTTCGAATTTACGAGGCTCAAGTCTTGAAAAATTAAAACTTTTTGCATTTTCACCAACATGACTGGCGAGGAGGTAATCATCCCTACACCAACTGTAAAATCACTCCGCATTACGGTAAGGCTAGATCAAGAAAATCCATCACAAAATATATTCAATTTTGCTCAGTTGGTGAAAGAACACACTGAATCAATTCAGCAGAAAAATGCGCACATTACTGCTCCAACACAAACAATTTCAACTATTATTCAAAAACCAGAGCTGGAACCAGAGGTAGAAGAGGTTGCGACAACCACTAGAGTAAGTATATGATTAATTTAGAAACGCAGGCCAAAGTTTGACCCTGAAGACGATTATGATGTTGAAGACGATTTTATTGACGACTCTGAACTATTCGATGGCGAAATCCAAGGGTTGGACGAGCCTCAATTATGGGAATTTGGGTTTTTTGCCTGGAAAGGATCTATAGAGACGCTTTTTCAGAACAGGTGCGTGACATCTAACACAGTGATAAAGTAAAACTCAAAAAATCAGAATTACAAACAGAAGCTTCAGCAATAGTTATACCTCCAGAAAAACAAGAGGAAGACGAAAAAGATGAAGAGAAGGAAGTAGACCAAGAGAAAAAGAGTAGTCCAAAAAAAGTCGTAAAGAAAAGAAAGTCAATCAGCAAGGTGGATCCACCAACTCCAGTTCCTATTAAAAACGCAGATGAAAGCAAAAAGACGCCTGCCGGTAAGAAACAAGACAAGAAATCAACGGGATCTGAAAAGAAATCCCAAAAGAAACCAAACAAACTCCAAGAATTAGCAAGTCCTAATTCTAGTTCGAATATCATCAGGCAAGCTATCCCCAGTGTTCTTGATGCAGTAAGTTTAACGTAACTTTCCAGACCAATATGCCAAAGCCTGTGCTCGAAGAACTTGAAAAATTGCGAGTAAATGCTGAAAAGGCTGATTTCACAATGAAGAGTAAATTCCCACCAGACCTTAAACCATATTTCATTCAAGCGGTAAATGCTGCATTGGATTTCAACGTGCTAAATTCTGATTTTTGGCAGCATATCACCACGGTATTGCCATACAATACATTTACCATGAGGGTACTTTTTATTTTAAAGTAGAAACTGGCGAGCCGCAGTGTATACGAAGATAGAATACTCAGCTTCAAAACAGAATTGACAGATTTGTACAAACAATTAGAACAACTAGTAAATAAATTAGTGCAAGAACAAGCGAGCTCAGAACCAAAAACACCGACTGGAGAAGGTGTAAGTTTTAGCTGATTTAGGAAACCAAAAAATTCAAGTTCAACGACCATGTAAAATTTCTTTTCTGGAATATATTATGCATGGAGTGGCAGATGGCAGATATAGATAATGAAATGAAGCAAGTTGTCATTTAACTGTAGGCGATTAAACAAAGAAGATCCTAAATTCACTGAAGGTGCAGTGAGAAAAGCAGTATATCAAACAATGGTTTCTTTTTGGCCTCCAGGATTAATTGATGGAACTGTTCTTTCTATGCAATACTCTGTGATAAAGAAAAAGAAGGAAAAAGCTGCAGAGAAGACTGGCGGCTTCCAATTTCCGGAAACTACTCCGTACGGCATTATGAGAGCAGACACATTCTCAAAGATAGTCACTAGAAAACGGAAAGATGGAGATTCGCAAGAAACCCCAAAATCAAACATACCTGCTACTCCTACCACTATCCCTGATACTCCGACAGACAAAAAACGCAAAATTATTATTGATATGAGTTTAGACTCTGAAAAGAAAGCAAAGTTAGCGTGAGATGCGATTGCATTTACGTCATAACTTTTGGCGTGTTTCAATAAACCTCAAGTTTAAACTTTCAATGCCTCAGGTTAAACCTCCTTCTTTAGCTATTCCATCAAGTCAGGAAATTGAATCCACTAATGAAACTACAGTTCCGCGAACTGAACCTACAGTTAAATTCAACTTGAATTTTCAAAATAGAAAACAAAGTTCGATATTCACAATGAAACCAAATAATCTTCGAGTAGCGCGCACACCCAACACTATTAGCGCTGAATCGTGTATAATTTTATTGGGACAGCTTCACGAAGGACTGTCAAATTTGATGGAGGTCATTCCAGATTTGGATAAAGTTCAAGCACAAATTCTCGAAATAAAAGTAATTTCAGCTAACCTTAGGATTCGATGATCACGAGACAAGATGAATTGGATTTGCATTCAAATTCGGAAATAAAGTCTGCCCAACTACCTCCTAAAACTCCTGGAATGAAAGTGAAATTGGATGCAGAAACACCTTCTAGCCCGTCTGCCCATCATCCTTTTACTCGTCCAGATACTAATCAAGCGACACTGGAACATTGGATTTACGATTTGCAAAAGAATATTTGGTTGATGAATGACAAATGCCTCAGATACGAAAATTCAAACACAACAATTCTCAATTCAAATTCAAGAAAAAGAAAGCTAACGGACTTGAATGTTGAAGTCAATACTTCTTGGGTCAACTTAATGTTGAACTTGGGAAATATTTTGTCTCAAGAGCAGGATTCAAAGCAAAAAACAACGTCTGCCAACTTGAACAAGCTGGCTGTTGCAACTGGTATAACTGACTGGCAAGATTTGGAACCAAGCGATGTTCAAAAGCTGTACATGCAAGGCGAAAAATATTTGCTTGGGTGTGGAGTGCCGCAATCATTTGATCTCGCCTACAAGAGATACTTGGTAACTTTATATTAATTTTAGGCCGCTTCAAACTTGAATCTTCCTGAAGCTACAAATATGCTTGGAGTAATGAATGAATTTGGCATTGGACACGATAAAGATATGGCTGCCGCTGTTAAATATTATACGCTTGCCAGCAATCAAAACAACGCAGATGCAATGAATCATTTGGGAAGGCTTTACGAGACTGGTAAGGGATGCGAAGTTTCCACCAAAACAGCATACGCATTATATAAAAAAGCGAGCTCGCTAGGACAAGTTGATGCTACAAACAATTATGGTAAATCTTGAATAACACTAGCATACATGTTGGAGCATGGTATTGGATGCAACCAAAATCTGCAGCTCGCGATTGAAACTTACAAGATTGCTGCTGGAAAAGGGTATGCCAGAGCACAGAATGCACTAGGAAATTGCTACTACAAAGGAATTGGTGTGAAGAAGGATTGTTTCCAAGCAGTGTCTAGCTACAAACTTGCTTCTGATCAGGGATACGCAGCAGCTCAAAACAACCTTGGAATTTGCTTTGAAGAAGGTCATGGAGTCCCAAAAGATCTTTCACAAGCAAAAATATACTACAAGAAAGCAGCAGAGAAAAAACACGCAAATGCCACCAGTAACCTTGGATTTATTCTCGTTTTGGAAGGGAATTATTTGGAAGCAATTCAACAATTTTACTTGGCCAAAGCATTAGGAAGGTATCCAAAGTTTAAAATAGTGTCGAGGCTTGCTATCACCTAGGTTATTTGTATGAAACTGGATGCAGCGATTCTGACGGAGTTATTCTGCATCCCGATATTGATATGGCTTTAAGATTCTATGATGAAGCGTCAAACAAGGGTCACGTAAAATCCATACTTCGACAATCATCAATATTGATTTGCGGCCCTGAAAGATTGATTAACATACCGAAAGCAGTAAGGTATCTATTAGTAGCTGCCGGCCCTAGACCAATAACTATTAATACAGAAAGAGATGATAGTCAGACAAAGTCTAATAAGCTTGGTGATCCAGAAGCTCAAAATATATTGGGAGAATTGTGTGAGGTTGGTTCTCATGGGACTTTGGATGAATCACCAGATATCAAACAAGCGATAGAGTGGTACAGACTGGCCGTCAAACAAGGGCACGCTCGGGCAATGTTTAATCTTGCAGCGCTTTACGAAGCTGGCTTGGAGGTTTCCGTAGATATGGAAAAAGCAGTAAAGCTATACAAGGAGGTAATCTTTCAATTAATTCCAGGCGGCAAAACGGAATAATCCAGAAGCAGTACAAAGACTAGTGGAACTAAGAGATGTTGGAATTATTAAAGCTATTAATATTTAATAAAGTAAGATAAAACTACAGCCAATAGTGATAGTGAGCTGCCAAATATAAATACAATCCAGGAAATATTGTGCACTACCCCAAACTTCCACAAAGCACCTGCAATTGCTGGAGACAAAATGTAAACCAACGCTGTCATTGTAGTCGAGATTCCATGAACCAAACCCAGATGCTGCTTTTGAGATTCCGTTATCAATAAGATAACTGATAAATACGAAATGGATTCGCAAACTCCAAAAGAGATCATGGTGGCTATAACAGCTGCAGTCCTTGAGGAAGATAAGAAGACCATGAATGGGAACACAAGGTGTAGCGGAATATAACTTGCCATCCCCAGCCGATATACTTTGAGTGGAGATTTAAAGAGCTTTACTAAAGGTGTAAAGAGTAGTAACTGAGAAGCTAGCTTTGCGGAAGCAAGAAATGCAAACGATCCCGAAATATAACTAGCATCATAGCCCAAGCCACCATTAATCTCGTCCGCCGCAAAATATAGAGGCATACCTACTTTATAATTTGTATTTACAAACGCTATAATACAATATAGAAGCAAGATACTGAATGTGTTAACATCTAGAATGGAAGTAAGTGGGTTGTAATCTACGTTAGAATTCGCACTCTCTCCCGAGTTGGATTGCTCAAGAAGTTCTTCCCGTGCAATTTCATTCCTAACAGTTTCAACATCTTCACCCACTTCTACAGCTTCCACAATTGGAATATAAAGATTAGGTAAAGCTGAAGGTAAAAAAGATCCTAATAGCAGTGCTAAAAGTACTATTACTGCACCAAATAGTAAAATTACGAGAAATGGATAATCGCAAAAGATACCGTCACTACAAGCTGACTTTGGGGCAAATATCCCACCAATTATAGGTCCGATAATCCCTGTAATTCCAAATACACTTCCGTATATTGCATATCCCCAAGAGCGAGTTGGTAAATCTTGCGTAAGATCTCCTATCATTGCTTTGGCGATAGTTGAATTGGAACCGAATATTCCAGCGAAAAACCTGCAAAATGCCAACTGCCAATACTGTGAGGCAAATCCAATTCCAAGTGTTGAAAAGAAACACGCAATAATTCCTAAAAGCAAAATTGGCTGCATTATAACAAACATACCTTCCTGGGATATATATCGGATAGTCTTCCCCATAATAAGTTTGTAAATAACATTGGCGCATTGTAAAATACTCTAATCAATCCCAAATAATTTCCAACTTCTTGTTCGGGTATCCCAGGGATCATATGTTTGATTATAAACGGATATAGAGGAGTTAGTATTGCGTCCAAAAGTGTTTCCGGGATTACTGTCGCAACTAAAAACAAAAGTTGGATCTGAGTTTTCATTTTATTTTTAAAAAGCTAGTGTGCGATTTTTGGTCCCTCTTTCCCTTCTTCTAATAAATCAGCAGCTTCTTTGTTTTTTCCAAATTTGCTTTCAACCAATTCAGGAATTCTTCGAAGGACAAAGTGGACAAGAATGCAAATAATTGTTGCAGAGCCTTGATTAGTTTTGCTTACCTAATCCATCAAACTGTACATATTTTCCGAATGAAATGACGGTGCCATTTGCCATTCCTGCACCAAGCACTACTGCAACTGCGACTGTGATCAGGTTCACTGAATCTCCCAAGTCAATCTTATTTTGAATCCAAATACGAGCACCAGTAGCAGCAACCAACCCGAATAATACTAATATTAACTTTGCTTACTAATTGTCAATCCACCATAGATCCCTGAAGGTATTGTGGCAATCAAAGCTCCAAATGCTGGAATAAAACCCAAGATCACAGCGAAAACAGCTGCGATTAAAAATACAATGGTGGAATATACATTTGTAACTGCCATGACCCCAATATTTTCTGCATATGTTGTAAGTCCGGAACCCCCACCTGCGGCGGACAAGATACATGCAATGGCGTCTCCAAGGAATGCTCTTCCCAAGTAAGGAACCAACTCAGTGTCGGTAATTACTCCAACTGCTTTCACATGCCCCAAATTTTCTGCGACTTGAATAATAACTACTGGAGATATGGTAGAAATTGCTCTCCAATTAATGGTTGGTTTGTAAAATGTTGGTGCTGCAAACACAGGCGTATTTCGCAATGTTGTCCAGTCAATCAAGTTTGTTTTCAAGATTGCCATGTCAAATAATATAGCAATCGCGAAACCAAGAATTAATCCAATTAAAATAGGCAATCTCCCCCAAAATCCTTTTGCAAACACAGAGACTAATGCGACTATCGATGCGGTAACTGCTGCTTGCCAAGCAGAATTTGGGTCCGAACTGGAATCGTTGATTGCAACAATTGACAGGTTTAATCCAATCGCCATTACTATTGAACCAGTTACGACTGGCGGTAGCAAGTATTCAATCCAATGATGTCCTCCAATCAACACAAGTATTGCAATTATTGCGTACAATATTCCACTGGCAATGATTCCACCTGTTGTTAAAATGAATCACCTAGTGCATCGCCAATATTAGGGTTTATTACTCCAGGCACGAATTTATATCCAGTGGAAATGGTTACAACACCAACAAACGCAAATGAAGACCCCAAGTATGAAGGCACACGACCTCCAGTGATTACAAAGAAAATTATAGTTCCAATTCCAGAAAAGAACAGAGCCGTGTTGGTGTTAAATCCCATCAAGAAAGGTGAAAGCACTGTACCGCCTGACTTAGTTTCTTATTACCAAACATTGCCAACAAGTGTTGAGCACCAAGAATTACTGCTTTATCCCAACTTGGCCGTTCATGGATCCCAATTACGTGTGTTTTTGCTTCCTTGTACGTTGGAAAGTATTGAGTTAGTAACTCGGCCATTTTGGTTAAATTAATCACACAAGTTGAGACTTTATATCTTTGTTCTTATCAACAATGATCACGTGATTATTTTTGTTGAAGTGGATCATTGTTGACGAAAGCATTTGTAATTTGATAACATTCACACTTTTGAAATTGCACATGATTGATGATGGATATGCCATTAATCTAATTCTAGTGTAAATTTTGGTGGGATTGTAGGTAATCAAATTTATGATAAAAGTATTTCAATGAGATATCAATTATGGTTGTCGAGTTTCGAATGAATAGTATAACTTTGAAGCACTCAAACCACGGTTGTTTGTGGGTCCCGAAATAAGCTATCGGTGCCGCATCGACGTTTCAACTTTACCGCACATGTTCAAAATTTAGCAGTGCGGGTCCCGAAATCTATATCGGTGCCGCAGCAACTTTTTCACTTTGCCGCACATGTGAATTATTGAAGAGTGCATGCATTATCCGTTTTAAAGGAACAAGAAAACGGAAATTCCTCACATTTGCAACTTGGAACTAAAAAATACACATTTTATTTAATGGGCGTAGGCATTGTCTAAATCCTTTTCCAAAGATTCTTGCAAAGGACTAGGTTCTTCTTTCCCTCTGATTGTATCTGGAATAATCTTCAGGCACAAATGGGTGAAAATGCAAATCAGAGTAGCAGAACCCAATCCATCGAATTCAACGTATTGGCCAAAGGTGATTGCTTTTCCGTTTGCCATACCAGCACCTAAAACAATGGCAACAGCAGCAGTGATCAAGTTTGCAGAGTCACTGAAATCAATCTTGTTTTGAATCCAAATACGAGCACCAGTAGCAGCAACTAAACCGAAAAGAATGATTTCTAACCCTCCAATAACGCCAGCTGGGATGGTTGAGATAAGCGCGGCAAATTTAGGAATGAAACCAAGGAAAATAGCAAAAGCGGCAGCTACACAAAATACAAGAGTAGAGTAAATTCTTGTTACCGCCATGACACCAATGTTTTCAGCATAAGTAGTTAAACCAGATCCACCAAAGGAAGCAGAAAGAATACAAGCAACAGCATCTCCAAGGAAAGCTCTTCCTAAATCAGGAAGGAGTTCAGTGTTAGTAATGACACTAACAGCTTTAACGTGTCCCAAGTTTTCAGCTACTTGAATAATAACAACAGGAGCAATCGTAGAGATTGCTTTCCAGTTTATAGTAGGAGTGTAGAAATGTGGAGGAGCAACCCATGAAGCGCTTTTTAAAGCATCATAACTAATTGCATTGTGTCCCAAAGCAGAATCAAAAATAATTGCAATAATGAACCCGCCAAATAGACCAAAGAGTACAGGGAGTCTAGAAAAGAAACCTTTAGCGAAAACTGACACAACGGCAATAATTATGGCGGTGACAGTTGCCTGCCATGCGGAATCAGCAGCCATACTGGCATCATTTACAGCAGTAACAGAGAGATTAAGACCAATAGCAATAATAATCGATCCAGTGACAATTGGAGGCAGGATCTTTTCGATCCACTTGTACCCGGAAAACATTACAATCAGAGCAACACAGGCATAGAGAATACCAGATGCCATAATGCCACCCAAAGCGTCACCAATGTTTGGATTAATGGTACCCAATTGAGCATCAGTGAATCCTGTAGCTACTCTAACAACACCCACAAAGGCAAATGAACTACCCAAGTATGAAGGAACCCTACCTCCAGTGATAACATAAAAGATTAATGTACCAATCCCAGAGAAAAACACTGCAGTATTAATGTCAAATCCAATCAGGAATGGAGACAAAACTGTACCACCAATCATGGAGAGCAAGTGTTGAAATCCGAGAACAACGGTTTTTCCATATGGTGGTCTTTCATGAATACCAATGACATGAGACTTTGATTCCTGGTATGTAGGGAAATATTGAGTGAGGAGGTTGGCCATTTGGAATGTGAGATGTTTGGGGAGTTTATCTTCTTTTTATAGGCAGAACTCTTATCAAAAGTGTTGGCGTGGGACCTCCGCAATCAACAAGTCACAGCTTGAAACAAAATTAAAAAGCCCTCACGATTGATTAACGACTACTTCAAGGAGATCAGCTGGTTTTATTCCAGGACAGTAATTATCCAACTGCAAGTGGATTTTCCACTGTTAGTTCAGCCTTAAGTTCAAGTCCTCTGAATTTTTGCAAATGGCAATTTTTTTCTCCCTCTTGTTTTGGAAACAGCGAGCAAAAAAAGCATGTGATTTACTTCCGCCCCCGCTGAACGAAACAGGAAGTAGAAAGTGCGAGAATATGGATTTCTTACAATTTCCCTTTATGAAATATTGTAGATATAGCTAATTTGTTATTAGCTAGTGATTGCGAAATGAATTCGATCTTTGGGCCAGTAGCCCTTTGCAAGCTAAAACTCGTGACATTGGAATATTATAAATCAGAAAGAGCCGGGATCACTGGCAATTACGAAATAGTTAGGAGTTCAGATCCAGTAAAACCCTTCTTTGGCACTTCAGCTGAGACTAATTTTTGCGGCTTGGAGATGATCATTACGGGCATTGGAGTTTGTATTCCCCCGTCTCTTATCATCATTGACAGGTACATGGACAAATGGGACCTGTTATCAAACAAGAGAATCATAATCTGTCAATCGACCAAGCTGCCGGATGGACTCTTTTGGATACACTCTATTGCAACAGCTAAAATTTTACTGGACATACTTTATTAGCATCTTTGTAATGAATATTGGAGAATTGATAATGAATAGCATAAGCATAGCTACAACTTCAGGAAATATCCACAGTGGTTCTTTAAGGTACGAATCCAACACTCTGGTATCTCTTAGTAAATTGTATATTAAATCACATCGGCCATCGCTGTATGCCAAGTAGATTAAAGAGCTCTTTTGAGGGTTTGGATCTACTCTCTTATCAGTAAGTAACAGTGAAACAATGTCAAAATGACCTCCTTGCGTAGCCCACAATAGAGCACCATTATCATTAGATGCTGGATTCACTCTTGAATCTTTTAAAAGTGATTCTACAACTTTAAAGTGTCCGCAGTGACTTGCCCACCTGATTGCAAAATTGTCTGAATGCGCTGGATTGAACCGTCCATCGTTTAAAAGTCTCTCCACTATCTGATCATGCCCGTTTACAGCCGCATGGGTGATCGGATCAGAAGTAAAGTCATTGGTATTTAATCTTGTTAGTTCAAAAATACCTGTTGTCATTCAACAGTAGCTCAACAATTTCCGAATGGTTATTCATGGCAGCCAAATTGATCGGTTTATATTCCTCTCCACAATTTATGTCGATATCATCACAGTTTAGTAAATATTTAAAAATATCAATGTGTCCAAACTTGGCTGCCCATCGTATGAGTATATTGTCCCCGTAGCTCAAATCGAATTTAGCTTGCTTGATAATAACCAGTGCAATTTTAGGATCATAAAGTCCGCAGTTTACTATTTCTGCAAGAATTTTGAATTGGGCCAGCGAATCGACGTGGTGAATGGACCGAATGATTTGTGCACAGTGCCCCTTTCTAACCAAGTACACAAACTGATCTTGGCTGATGTGATCGTCTTGTAATTTCATATATTCTGACAAATCAAAAGTATCTCCATAGCTGGTTTTGTACGCCTCCCAAGTTAAACAAGCTTGCTTTGGTATATGGATGTGCTTACTGCTAAGTCTCCAGCTGTGATATTCTTCAATATTCAAAAACTTTGAAATTAGGTGTTGTTCATTCAACAGTTTATCCATTTTAGAAAAGTTTCAGAATTCACCTCCCTTGAAATATTTGCTGCTCAGGTGATTATAATGGAAATGAGAGCTACCCAACTATGACTTGCAGCATGTGGTTATTCAGGATGTGAGCTACTACAAATTTCCTTTTCGCTATTATACGAATGCCCAAAGGTTGCCGAGTACTAGACTATTTAAGCCTATTAAATTAAACGGAAATGCTTCCGCGCAATTCTCAATTCATTAAATTATGGGAAAAACGGAAAAAAGTTTACTGATGAAATTACCACGGGTCTTTATTAGAGCAGTTCATGTTCCTACATATGTTATATTTGGGGCTAATACAGATGTAGGGAAAACTATCGCCAGTGCTGCATTGACTTTTGCATTCAAGACAAACAATCCTTCTTTTATCAAGCCTGTGCAGACTGGGTATCCAGTAGACAGCGATGCAAGGTTTATCAAGAATATAGTCCAATCTGCGACAATCAAAACTTTGTTCAAGTATACAGATCCTGTCAGTCCCCATTTGGCTGCAATTCAGGAAGATAGATTGGTTAGCGACGAAGAATTTGTAATCAATGTAAAGGAAGAGGTACAAACATCACAGGCGGATTCGGGAATAGTGTTTATTGAAACCGCTGGAGGTACATTTTTACTTTATGTAGGCGTGAATTCACCAACTATTAGCGGTACCTTGCAAGGAGAGTTGTACAAGCAGTTTGGTTACGATGCGATTTTAATTGGAGACTCTAAACTTGGCGGAATTTCAACTACAATAAGCGCTTATGAATCATTGTTGCTGCGAGGCTACAAGATTCCATTAATTCTAATGTTTGATTCGAATTACAAGAACCATGATATTATTGAAAAAGAATGCAACACAAAAGTTTTGCTGCTCCAACCTCCTCCTGATAAAGTTGAAGATTCAGATAAAGATGCAAAGAATATGATTGGGTATTTCCAACAGCAAAATCTTGAAAAGGTCGTGGAACACTTGGAGGTTTATCATAAAGCACGAATCGATGCATTGGAAGAAATGAAAACCGCAAAGGGTGTATGGTGGCCATTTACTCAACATGATTTAGTGAAAAGAGTGATGGTTGTAGATTCAGCTGTTGGAGACAAATTCAATGTTTACGAAAATGCAAGTATTAAACAAATTTTTGATGGTTGTGCATCTTGGTGGACACAAGGGCTAGGCCACGGAAATACAAAATTGTCTCTTGCTGCAAGCAAAGCTGCCGGAAGATATGGACATGTAATATCTCCAGAAACAATCCACGAACCAAAACATCTCCTCACTAAAAAACTACTTCAGCTTACTGCAAACAAGTTTTCTAGAGTATTTTACAGTGATAATGGCTCTACTGCAATGGAGGTTTCAACAAAGATGGCGTTCAACACATTTATTAAACGAAATCATGGGAATTTACCAATAGAGAATCTCAAAATTATCGGTTTACAAGGAGGTTACCATGGAGATACAATTGGAGCAATGGACTTGTCCGACCCAAATGTATTCAATTCTCGAGTTAGTTGGTACACTGGGAAGGGTTTATGGTTTGATGCTCCTGTTTGGGAACTTGTAAATGGGCAATATCGAGTGTCCAATATTCCTGATCGTGACCCAGTTGAATATGATGATATATCCACCATATTTGACTTGGCCCGATCTGATTTAAAAGAACATTACCAAATGTTGATTGTAGAACGCTTAAAGCAGGCGACTAAGGACGGTTACGTGTTTGGAGCATTGGTTTTAGAGCCAGCTATTCTTGGAGCAGGAGGAATGTTATTCATTGACCCTCTATTTCAGAGAACACTTGTGGAGGTTGTCAGAGATCCTCAGAGTTGGAATCCTCATGCACCCAAGGTTCCAGGTAAAAGTTAATTAATTACAGTGATTTTTGATGAAATATTCGTAGGAATGTACAGATTGGGTAAAGAGTTTCCATCTGTATCTCCAATGCTAGGCGTTCAACCCGATATTACCAGTTTTGCAAAGTGCTTGACTGGTGGACTGTTGCCACTCGCTGTGACATTGGCAACCAATGAAGTATTCCAATCATTTAGAGGAAACACCAAGATGGACGCATTACTCCACGGTCATTCGTATACAGCACACCCTGTTGGTTGCTCAGTTGCTTTGGAAAGTTTAAAGCAGTATGAAAATCTAAAAGGAAATGAGTGGAACTCTCGCAAATTACTCGCATTAAGCAAATTGGAAAAGATTAAACGAGTAAATGCTCTAGGTACCGTTTTGGTAGTGGAATTGGCTTCAAGTGAATCAGGCTATCTCAGCAACGCAGCAAGTAGTTTTGTAAAGAATCTTTACGAGAATGGAATCTTTGTCCGAACATTGGGAAATGTCGTTTATATTATGGCAAGCCAAAATACAGAGACAAAAGTAATGGATGAAATTCTAGAACTGATAGCGTCACTATTAGAATAAACTGTAATAATATATTAGGACAAATTGTCGATTTCATCCATAGACGTAAGAAATGTTGATTCCTCTGCGACAGTACCAATTTGGTTTCTTGCAGGTTCTTCAGATTTTTTTTTCTTGTTTGCTGGATTGCTGGTATTGTAATTACTAGAGGTACTGCTTCTAAGGGTACCGCTTGACCTATTACTACAACCCATAGGTATATTCTGCAAACAATATACTTTAACCGAGAATAGCAGGTTGCAGAACGCCAAAGTCCCATGAATTAAATTTGTTAAACTCCCAACCAACAAAACCATATCTGAATCAGATTGTTGGATTGATTGAATGAAAAAGAATGTAAGCGTCCCTACCCAGAATATGAGAAAGAAAACAATCGAGAGAAAAGCGATTATACTTCTGTAACGTAAACTGGATATAGCTCGCTGGTCGTTCGCCATTGAAAATAGATTTAAGCTCTTTTTGTGAAATTTTATCAGTTTACCCATGACAAAGAGAGACTGTACTACTACATGTACAGCAACATACGATAGATGTCCTAGAAATGAATACCCTATATACTAGATTAAATATTAAAGTACCGCACTGAGTGCTGGTGACGGAGTGATGCCGAGTGAGGTCAAATACGGTCCAACAAAACTAGTCCAACCCAAGAGCACGTTTATAAAAATGGATGCAACTTGAATTCTATTTACTGTTTGTTCAGTCAAGTTGTCAAAAAGATTTAGTATTACGCGAAGTATCTCGTATTCAATCAAATCTGTGAATGTATTGTGACAAAAGAACATTAGTCCTAAAAGCCAAGTAAAAAACAGAGTGCTACTTTTAGTTACTATCCCGATAGTGTTGCATACCAGCGCAACAATTGACGCTAAATTCAAACAGATGAAAAGAATATGGTAAACAGCGATTTTCGTTCCAACGATTTTGTAGATATAATTTAAAAGTACTATCAATACGAGTATTAAGTTTAGTCCCGCCCATACAAAACCTATGTTATGATTGGTTACTGAATTTAAATAGGCCTTGGAGCTGCTCTTCAGAAAGTCCAATGCCTACCATATAAAAAGGATAAAACTACACGCGAAAAAATTTTAGAGGATGGTACCTAACTTTGTATATATAGAAGGTTGTAGATCATATACGGTTATTGAGATAGACAGAGTAAAGCGCACAGAGATTGAATTTGAATTTGATAATGGCGCCAATTAAAGGGTTTCTGACTCCGAAATACCCGCATTGACCAACATAACTCTAAACTATAATTTAACGGAGTAGAACCTTACTATATTATTTAATGCTTGCTTTATACTCTACTGTCAAAGGTTTTATGATTTCATAGTAATTTGGAGATTTAACTTCTAGCGGGAAGAAACTCCGAATCTAGAATATCTCCTCTTTGGGAATTAGAATCAATTGAGGATTTCCTGCCAGAGTATTCTGAGCTCGTATAAACAACTACACTTCTACTATTAGTAGTTCCTGTTTGCTGTGAACTATTAATGTTTCGGGGTCGAGAACTTCCCATTGCAATATTCTGCAAACAATAGACTTTCAGGGAAAACAGATAATTTGAAAACGCAAGCGTGGCATGAATGATATTTGACAATCCTGCATTTAGCTTCAACTGTGAATTGGCATTTGATTGGATGAAAAAACAAACGAGAGTGCCTAACCAGAAAATGACAAAAAAAATAATGGCTAATAGCGCATACAGAGATCTGATCCTCAAGCTCTTGATAGATCTTTGATCATTAGACATGGAGAATAAGATTAGGCTTTTCTTGTGGAATTTTACTAGTTTGCCAATTACAACCAAGGACTGAATTACCACATGGACAGCGACGTATACCAGGTGTAAGATGAATGAAATTCCCATAAACTAGATTAGTTTAAAGTACCCAACCAAAAACCGGATCGGCTTTTACACCTATTGAAGTATAATATGGCCCAACAAAGCTTCCCCAACCCAACAGCAGGTTTACAAACAAACATAGAATCTGGATGTGGTTTACTTTTCTCCCTGTCATGTTTTCAAATAAATTAAGAATAACGCGGAGTATTTCGTACTCGATAAGATCAGTAATAGTGTTGTGGAAAAAGTACATTGCTCCCAGTAAACAAAGTACAAACGTCAGATTTGTAGCAATCAACAATCCAATAAAATTGGCGGTTACTGACATCAACGAAACGAGATTCAATGAAACAAACAGAATTTGGTATCTTGTTATTTTAGTTCCGTATATCTTGCATATGAATTTAATTAGAATCGTGCTGGATAATATTATATTCACTCCTGACCATATAAAACCTATGTTTACGTTGGAATACTAGAAATGTATAAAATCTCCACTTGTTGGTCGGATAAGCCAAAAGCTTCCATAGAAGGGAAAGAAAAAAGACCACGAAAAAATTCTAGAGTTGGAATATGAAACTATGACTTTTGGCAAGTGAGATGAAATATACATTGATCTACAATAGAATACACTCTATTTATTAAGCTAGTAGAAAAAGTTGTCAAACGAATTAATGGAAATACTCTCTGGTATTTTTGTTTTAGAAGAAAAGCTTGCTGAATAAGGACCCAAATCAATAATCTGTAAAGAACCCGGCGAATATGAATTATTTGCTGTCTCCAAGGGGTAGGAGTTTCTTCTACAATGACCAGAAAAACTATTGCGAATTGAAGGACTCCTAGATCTAGTGGTTCCAGTAACAATACTTTGTAAGCAGTATACTTTGATTGAAAATAAAAAGTTGCAGAACGCGGAATTGCCTTGAATCATATTGGATAGCGCACCAATTAGCTGAGCTTGTCCAACTGTAGTTTTACCGGGAATTGATTTCTTTATGAAAAAGAATACAGTCTGCCCGATCCAGAATATGGCAAATATCAAGATGGACAATAAAGCGCAAAATGTTTTCTTTCTCAAGTGTCTTTTAGCTCCAATATCATTAGTCATTGAAATCAATGAGCAGCTCTTTTGATGAAATGAGATCAGTTTAAACATTATAACCAGTGATTGAATGACTACGTGGAGTACGACATAGAGCAGGTGTAAAAGAAATACTAACCCAATGTACTTGTTAATCCAAACTTACTATTCCTAATTCAGGAGGAACGCCCCCAAGTGAATACAAATACGGTCCAATCACACTTCCCCATCCTAGTACAAGGTTGACAATAATCGCGCCAATTTGTACGTTTGAAACAAAGGTATCTGAAAGGTTATCAAACAGGTTTAATATAACACGAAGCATTTCGTATTCCAATATATCAGTCAACGTGTTGTGGAAAAAGAACATTAACCCGGTCAACCACATGAAAAAAGTAATGTTACTATTCATTGCTATCCCTAATATATCTGTAATTAGAGCTACTAGTGAAGTAATGTTAAGCGCGATAAACAAAATCTGGTAATTTGACAGTGGATTACCAAGCGATTTGTAAATGTAATTTGATACAACTGCCAAACTCAAGATTGTGTTCATTCCTATCCATAGAAAACCTATATTTAGTAGATTTTACTAAACTCGTACAGTACTTGTATTTGTTCATCTGTTAGACCAAACGGCGCCATGTGTATAAAGGAAACACGAAAAAATTTGTACGCTGGGGTGATTTGATACAAGCATAACTCTATGTTTCATTATTACAATAGAATGAATCATCCCGCCTATGAGGCTGCAAAAGTGCCACGTAGGGAAAATTGCAAATAAAAGCTCGATAGATTTTCAACCCTCAGAATGCTATTCCTTTTATTTCTCGAAGCAACAGCAAAGCACCAAAAGATGCTTTTGCAAGATATCAAGGTATTGACGCTCTATAGCGGTAAATACACCACAGGAAGGCGTTCTTCAGCAGTTCCGCAGTTGAAATGCGTTGGCGGTGATGCTTGCAAATATAGCGAATACAAACCAGAGGTTATGCAATGCAAAAATATGGGATTTGATGGAAGAGATTTTCAATGGGAATGTAAAAGTGAACTGGACGAAAAAGTAAAGCTTAGAGAAACAACAGTCACTTGTGAAGGATACTCTTACGCCGATGATCCATACGTACTCGTCGGTTCCTGTGGAGTCGAATATACTCTGTACAAAACACCAAAATTTAACCAACCTACTTACAAGTATGAAGAGCCAAAGCACAACACCAGAACTAAAACCTACAGCGGGCTTTCAATCTTTAAACCAATCAAATCATTTATCGGCTTTCTCTTGTCACTGCTCATCATCTTTGTCATCTTTTCATTTTTAAATTCATTAATTCGCAGCATGTTTCGTTCAACCAATGCCGGAAGTGACAGCGGAAACGATAGTGGTAACGGCGGACCTGGTGGATATTTTAAAGGATCAAATAATACTAATCAGCGACCTTGGTACGATTCTTTTTGGCCTGGATTTGGTGTTGGAAATATGTTTAATATGTGGTTCAATAGCAATAGAAATAGTAATACCAACAACCGGTGGTATAGCAGACCTAATTATACCTATGAAAGCCCAAGACCAACTGCTACTGAATACACTACTTCTAGCTTTACTACAACACGCGAATCCACTGGATATGGAGGTACCACCCGCAGAGGCACTACATCAACAAGTAGTACATCGAATTCTAGTACCCGAGAGTCTACCGGTTATGGTGGAACCAGGCGTCGATAATAAACGTTCCATTTTATTATTTTTTATGGATTATGCAATACTGAAAATACTAAAAGGCACAATTATATTTATCAAAACAAATGAGCGGGAAATCCACTTGGTAACTATGGATTGCAAATTCTTCACCAATTAGATCCTCGACATTCGATGTATATTCTCGGAATATATATCGGCTGATCACTTTTTATTTTTGAGCTGTTTATTACCATTAATTCTAATTCTGTAGTTCGAGATGCTGGTTTGGATAGTGGGCTGCCAGCCAAGTTACAAGTTTGGCGATCAGCGGCTTTGACTTTTAACTTTTAAATTTACCAACAAACACAACTTTGACCAATATGCCAATTGCGAGACGTTCCCAATATGCTTTTATTACAATTGGTTAAAATTCAAAATCTGCAATTATTGGTAAATGATCAGAGGCTCCAGTTTGATATGCAAAAGATGCAACCAACGATTGTTTGATTTCTCCTTTAACAAAAATGAAATCGATCGCAGTTCCGGTCCAACAAGTGAAATTAGGTCCTGGCGATCCAAGTATGTCAAAACTCGATTCAAACCCAGCATAAAGTATCTTTTCAACCACTTTCCCATCTCTCCACGTGTTAAAATCACCAACAAGTACAACATTAGACTCTGGTTCAAGTATTTCCAACAATTTTTCAATTTGCTGTATACGTAATTGTTCAGAGACTACTTCTAGATGTAGTCCAACGACAACAATTTCAGTTTCTTTGATTTGAATTGTTGTAGAAATGGCTGATCGAAATGAACCTAAATTTAGTACATTCTTTTTGATGATTGGATATCTTGAAAACACTGCGTTTCCTAAATCCAACCATGATTTTATACTAATATCTGAAAACACATACTCGGAATAGTTTAATGAACTAGCCAGTTCTTGCTGTTTCATCGAATCCAGACAATAGGGTATTTCTTGCAGAGCTAGAAAATCCGGATTTATTTCTGGAATGATTTCATCAACAATTTCTTTTTTGTTGTCATTACCGAACGGTTCTTTCCAAAAGTGCACATTAAATGTAGCTATTCTAAATTGTGGTTTTTTGGGCATTTTTAGATTCAGTTGCGGTTGAATTGATGCCAAGAATTGCGTTGCGTCGCTGATTAATTGTCCTTGTTTTTCAACAAAAGTTTTTGGGTAAATGAGATTAGACATGAATTTCCCTGCATGAAAATGAGAAATCAAAGGTTTGTTCTAATCTGTAATATTTATTTATTGTCCTAGAATGAACAACCCAATAGATTGGTTTCTAGTTGAACAGTAGTAGAATTGTCATTATCTGCATGATCGTCATTTCCAATTATCCAAGTAGCAGATATGGGAGGCGACTCGGTTTCTAAAACAAGTGATTCTGGTATTAATTGAACTGTATTTTCAACAGGTACTTGTACACTATCGTACATTGTCGGTGTTGATTCTGTAGAAAACAAAGGTTCGCTCTCTGGTCCTTTTCTGCTTTTGATTGAAAAGTACAGCAACACCAACAGCAGCACAGCTCCTCTTAGAATCACAATATCCTGAACAATCCAGAGCGAATGAGATACGAGAATATCCAATTCTTGTACAAGAACAAAAATAGCAAGAATATTGTCCACACTGATAAATAGGTGATACTGTGAATCTAAAGGAAATATAAACTGAAAGTAGAATCTAAACAATAGAACTACAAGTGAGTTCGAGAGGTATAATATGGTTGCAAGTTCGTTCTTTAGGATTGTACTATTGAATGCAATAATTGGAAATAAAACAAAGAGTAATGGAGCTGTGCATAGTGTCTGCTTCCGTTTAAACGATTCGTTACTGATCAATAAACTGTATAATCCAAGCACATGTCCTATATCCAAGCAAAGTAACTGTAGTGCAGTATTCGGAAATATAAAACTTGTAGAGAGCAGAGACGACGAGATCAAGAGCAAGAACGGTATCCGCCTTTCATAGTAGAATATAAATATCATGGATATAATACAGCAAGATGCATTAACCACCACAAGCATTTGTTTGATTTTATTTTTCAAGGTTTTGGAGCCTCAATTTCAAAACCCTTTTGGCTGCCAAAAAAGGGTTCTTTTAATACCCTTGATAACTGTACTCTAATTGAATCTATGTTTACTCTGGTAGAACCTAGATTCATTTCAGGCTACTGGGTTTCTATTATTGCTTCAACAAATAATTCATTCGTGAATCCAAACTAAATAAAACAAACTCAATCTTGCCATAGAGATTTTCTTTATTATAGAAATTTACTATTCAAACATGTTGTTGATTTGTATTACTGGTCGGATAGTTGGTGCGACTACAGGACGCACATATATTGGTTTCGCAATCGACATTCGCTTCTTGTGAGTGAATTTGACACATTGTTTGTGAAACCTTACTTTTAAACTCTTCTTTTTCTTGTTTGACTTCAGCGCGGATGGTAATGAAAGGTCGTTATCGTCTTTACGTTTCATACTAGATACAATAATCTGATTGGAGTAAATGAATGATGAAATGTCTATTGTTGCTGCCAAGTACAAAGCATCGAACGGTGTGATTTCGAAATACGTCAGAGCAGCTATGAGCACCAAAGAAACACTCGACAGTGAAGTCAAGATTGAGATGTAATGAAATTTCTTTTGATTATGCGTAGATAGATTCCTGTATAATATGAAGATAAATCCAAAATGCATTCCTAAATTGACTACTGCTATTATAATCCCAAATAACGAATACAATATGCCTACTAGTCTGTCATCCTGTACTAATTGTAGCCACTGAGCAAAATTAGTAATAGCGACTACCAAACTAAGCAGAGGTAGAATTAGTAACACGTAATACCAAAATCCCTGTTTGATGAACGTCGTAATCCGATTAATATAACAAATTTCATACGAAATTATTCCAATTGCTTCTGATAGACTCTGTATAATAACCGAAAACATTTGTACTTTATAATTTGCGTTGTACACTATCGCATCTACCCATACGATGACTCCTGCCATTGCCAAGAATAATGGAAACGATATTTTGTGAAATCTTGTTACTTGCGAATAATTGAGTTTCCCTAGGTTCATTCCTGCCAGTGTAAACAAGATAATTTTGTATTGATTCATTTTAGATTGATGACGTTTTCCTGTTACCATTTCCGAATTAAAAAGAATATTGTGTATGCTTGCAATCTACAAGGTTAATGGATTTGAATTGCTATTCAATTTGGTTTTGGATCCGTACAGAATTGGTTCAGGCAAACATATCTCTCTTTTGACAATCATCAGCTCTTTGTTGAACTAACTCTGAGGCGAATTAACCCCTGACGTTACTGTTGAATCTCACAACCACTGAAACCAGCAAAGATCAATTCTGGTGTGATCGGAAAATGTTTATCTTTTTTCATGTTCATATTGCTTTTACACACCGCAGCAGCACAATCAACTTATTTATACAATGGAGTGTCTCTAGTTCATGAATACGACTTTTTATTCAATCGCAGTTGCAGCTGGTTAATGGACGGACTGAGCTACATCCAGACCTTCGAGACTTTGGATTCAGAGTACTCTTGTGCTTTTGCTTGCATGCACACCTTTGACTGTAGCACATTTACCTTTGTCAACATGTTGTCTCCTCGCTGTATACTGAAGAGAAAAAGTGTTGCTATGGATAGTATTGCAGTTAACCCTGGACACATTTGCGGTATTAGTATTTCAAGCTCCTTTGTCAAACTAGGATTGAACGGAATAGTCACTGTACCGGAAGCACCTTTTATTTACCATGGAGTAGGAATGGAACTCTATTCAAATCTACTACTTGGAAATTGTGAATGGGAAGCTACAAATCCAATTACTAGTACTCTAGACGATTGCCAAAAGCAAATGAAATCATACTCATATGGCTGGTGGAAAGACTCTAATTGTTTCTTGTACAAAGAATCTGTACTAAAAGATACCATCAAACCGTCACCTTCGATTTGCTTTATAAACACTGTTACCAACAATTGCGCTTTGAATAGCAGTATTATCAATTGTAAATCAAATTTGCAGCATATTACGCTTGAGTCGATAGTGTACAAGGGATTTATTTTCACTCAACAAGACTCTGATCAAGTATTTTACACTAGCGGTTTAAAGATAAATACCCCGCCAGTAGATGAGACTGTAATTACATTGGAATCTTGCAAATCTAAATGTTTAAATGATCCTCAATGTATCGCTTTTTCTTGGAATTGGGAATGTATTTTGACCAAAGATCCAATTGACTCTGTACCAATTTCACCTGCTGGAAGATCGACTTTAGCATTAATTCTAGACAGAACTGGATGTATCAGAAACGAAACTGGTAACTTGATGTGCAATCAATCCAATGTTTTTTATGGAGTGCCTGGGTATTCAATATTCAATCAAGAGAATAGTATCTTGCAACTAGAAAACTACACGTACTATAGCCCCTCTCACTTTCCATTTTTTCATCAAATCTTGTCTTTTACTGAATGTAAGCAAAAATGTGCTAGTGAAGATTTGTGCGTGGCTGGCCAATACGCTCTAGTTCACAATACAGGTTACTGTAATTTATATTCATTTGTTCCAGTTGGAATAGCAGAGTACCTAGATAGAAATATCTTTGTAGACATACAAAGTACAAACTGTCAGACCAACTCTGCTTTTCATAAATGTAATGGTACCGTATATTACAATAGCAAATCGGAAAGCTATCTGTATAATGGAGTAAGGTTTAGTAATGTATTTCCATACAAAGACCTGTTGGTTTCACAGTGTAGGTTTACTAGCAATAGCACTGATTACGCAGGGATCGGACAAACTGGATTCATTTCTGCTTTTTACACTAGCTTACAAGACTGTTTCTACATTTGTATGAATGATCCTGAATGTACGCATTTTAATTGGGTTTCTAGAATACCTAGCGCCTACTGTCAAATATTCCATAATCCTGTTGATCATGATGCTGTGCAAGTATCTGATACCTTTGCTTGTGGAATTAAAGTGGGTAAAACAGGGTGTCTGGCAATTGGTGGATTGGTTGACTGCACCAATACACCTAGTGTGACTATGGTGAATGGACTAATATTTAATCTTTTTGATAATGTTTACACTGCAAAGGGATGTACAGTCAACACCAATCAAATTCCTCTGGTTACTACCGCAGCAAACTCTACTGTTTGTGCAGATATCTGTAGCACTACTAATTGTACTCTCTCAATTTACAATGAGGGATTCGAAAAATGTAGCGTCTACCAAAATATTACAAAATATGATATTTTTGCATCAGCTCTAGGAAATGATTGTATTATCAAAAAAGACAATTCGTTCTGTAAAAAAAGGGGTAGGAATCTAATATGCGATTGGGACTCAGATTCTACAATAAGCACTAACCCACCGGACTGGGAAAATACGCCATATTTTAGAGGATACCCAGTGAGCACCGCTCAAGTAGCATTTCCGATAAATTTGATAAGACTCAATCCAGAATATTACTTTATATTAAAAATTGGATGTGATTGGATTGGAAGTAACTTTACTAGCTCCCAATCCTCCTTTCTTACAAACCTGGATGACTGTATATATCAGTGCGTTAATGACATTTTTTGCACGCATTTTTCATTTTTGTATGTGGGATCACCACCAAATATCGTGTCTAAATTTGGTTATTGTAATATGATTCAGGGAAAAGTGTCGTTGGATATCATAACCTCCAACCCTGCTGCTGCTTGCGGGGCTCCGTATAAAGGTATATAATCCTAACAAAGATAATTGTAGCATTAACGGGACTGTTATTGAGTGTGACGGAAAGAAAATAGAGTCAGCACCGCTGATCCCAAAGCAGGATGTTTACTTTAAAGATATGCTGTTTACTTTTGATCAAACTACACTAGTAAACTACAGATGTGCTTTCGAAACTCTAAATTCGGCAGTGTTTTCAATCAATATTGGATTAGCTGCACAGTGTGCGTTATCTTGTAACAGTTTAATCACTTGTACGTATTTTGTACACACTCCGCCAAATTCAAATTTTACAGATGGATTATGCGAATTATTTGACCAGCCTTTAGATATAACCTATTTGAAAAAGGATGTAAGCACAGCTTGTGGATTTCGATTAGCCAAAAGTAGATGCACAATTGGCAACAACACTGTGCTGTGTGAGCCGGGATTACCAAATCAATCACCGGCGGTTGCTACAGTTACTTTTGAAATCTTTTTTACTTCAGCTATCACTTTGCCACCTCAATCAACATTAGATATTACAAATCCGAATTCCCAGCTGGAAAAGAGCGTGCAAGCTACAGGCATTATTTCTTTGGATCCTGGTATTGCCGGAGTAGGTTCCTTTACAGAAAGCCTCGCGTAATTCGAATTTAATCTAGAATACCTCAAAGTGAATCGACCAATGATGGAATCCAAAAGAACCCGGAATCTCCTACTGAGACAGTTTTGGTAAATCATGACAGTAAACCGTATTTGTACGATGTGCTTGTAGGTGGTACAATTGGTAGTGCGATTTTAAACATTACTATCCTAGCCGCATTTGCGATATTTTATGTGAAAACAAACAGAATCAGAGTTATTTCTAGCCAAGAAGCAAAGACGGGACAATCTTCATCTCCCTCAACTAAAGATTCAGATAATTCCAAAACTACAAAAAGGAATTTGTCTGAATTCCGAGTACAGGAAGCTGAAACTTCCATCACTCCAAGCAAGCTCTTTAGTAGAATGGAGCAAATGAACCAAACGAAAATAATTTCTCCAATCAAAAGCAACTTGTGGACAAGTCCAGCGGACAGAATCTATATTTTTGCAAATGGAGAAGGCCTTGAACAATTTGAAGACTTCATCAAATTCTTTTACTTTCCAAAGAATCTATTGTTCAAGGTAATTTGTATATTACATTAGGCCACCGCAAATTTGGAGTATGATGGCTGTGTAGCAGTTCACAGGGGAGACGAAATTAAGGTCAAGATACATCAATATAATGGCTTCTTTTTGGGTACAAATGAATCAACAAAACAAAGTGGCAAATTTAATATCCACTCTCTACCAATACAACGAAATAGCCCCAAACTAATTCTGGTCCATTGTCCAGAAATCGATCCCGAGACACCGTTTGAATCAGAATTTATAAAAGAAAACAAGAAATATCTTGCTGAGCGTGTCCAATTCAAAACTGTAGCTCAATATCAATTGCTCAGCCCATCAGAGTTTATATTCAGTGGGATTTTTGAAGGATTTAACCTTGTCGACAAGATGCTCATATGTGGATCACAAGAGATGATGGTTTTCATTTTCGAGTATCTGGAAGGAGTGGCCAACGAAACCTGGTCTTTCATTGATGCTGTGATGATATCACCAGATTACCAAATTTCCGCGGATAACTATCCATGCCACGAACTGTAAATATAATAATCTATACTGAATATTCTGCTTTTCCAGGTTCATTTTGTTGTTGCTTGCCGCAAATCTTGTGATTTAATCTTTCCTTTTGTGTTGGATCTTGTGAGCATATTTTTTCCATTTCATGGATCTGTTAAACCTAACCCCAACACAATTCATTGAATTCCTTGGTAAGCACAACATCAAGAAATTCTATTTTGTTACAGAAAACAATAAATTTATCGCTTCGCATGCTGTGCTTCAACCAATTGCGGATGTATTATCAGATTTGAAAACTTCAGACGATTATGATGAGCATGAAGGATATTTTGCTCAGATTGGACCTAAATCTGGTGTTTTACAATCTGCCGCCATTCACAAAACTTATCGTGGGCCTGGTGCTGGTGGAGTTCGAAATTGGGTTTATGACAATATGAATGATTTCATTAGGGATGGTTTGCGATTAGCAAAAGGAATGGGCCACAAAAATGCTCTAGCTGGTATCTGGTGGGGAGGCGGTAAAGGTACTTGTTATTTCATGTAGGTGTCATGGCTCGTAATACTGGAAAAGGACTTTTACCTGCTGACGATGAATTGTCTCGTAAAATTGCTTACGAAGAATATGGTGAATTTATGTCAAGTTTACATGGTTGTTACGTTACTGCTGAGGATGTGGGAACTAATGTGGATGACATGAAAGCAATCTTTTCTAAAACCAGACACACCACTTGTATCCCAACTGAACTAGGTGGATCTGGAAATCCTTCTATTGCAACTGCTAGAGGTGTGATTAAAGGATTGGAGGCTGCGTTCCATCATCTAGGAAAGCCCCTTAAAGGTTCAACAATTGCTGTTCAAGGCGCTGGCCATGTTGGTATGCCTGTTATTCAATTTCTGTTTGATGCTGGAGTAGCAAAAGTAATAGCATCAGATGTTGATTCACACAGAGAACAAGCAATCAAAAATGAATATGCTGGTAAAAACTTTGAATTGCATATTGTGGACAAGTCTGATTACTCAATCTTATTCAAAGATGTTGATGCAGTGTGTCCTTGTGCAACAGGAGGTATTTTGAACCCAACAACCATTCCTCAAATCAAAGCAAAAATCATTTGTGGGGCAGCAAACAATCAATTGTTGAACATGAAAACAGATGATCTGCTTTTGCATAATCTTGGAAAGGTTTACGTGCCAGATTTCCTGGTAAACAGAATGGGAATTGTTAATTGCGCAGATGAACATATGGGTATCATTGATGACGATCCAAAACTTGATATGCATTTGGGCAAAGACTGGGACAACTCTATATTTAATCTTACTCTTCAAGTATTGAAAGAATCTGCATCCACGGGCAAGACTAGTCAAGCAATAGCAGTTGCATTGGCTGATCAAAGATCTTTGGAGGTAAATCCATGCTATGGCCACAGATCATTGCAAATTATCAAGTGGTTGGTGAAAAGCAGGGAATGGAACCCGTAATAAACCAACACTGTCTGAACCGTTTGTGAATTTTGAATTCCCCAAATATTATTTTGTATCAGTCAGGATAAAATGTGAATAATGTGGTCGAGTTTGATTGTTACCATGACATCAGACAACACAGATAACACTTACAAGGATAAAATCACTCTAGACAATCCCACAGGAATTGTATCTCTAATTGTAAATATTGCGGCATTTATTCTGATATTATTCGTTATTCGACAAACTATTTCCAAAGTTCCTCAAAAAAGGACAGCGAGATACCTACTCGTGATTGCAGCTCTAAATTTCATACAGTTGGCCATTTACAGCATATTTGGTTATTTTATTCTCAAAGGATTCGTATTTCGATTGGCAACATTATTTTCGTCAATTCTGTCAATGTCAATCGGGCTACTAAACATTGAAATACTATCAATATTCAAATGTCTCAATGAAAAGATTACGAGCTCTTTCATAAAAAAGTTGAGGATTTTATTCATCTGCATTTCGATTGTGCTGCTCTCACCGGTACCTATCAATCTATTCATGGGAGGAAATATACCAGATGTTTTAGTGATGGTAATTAGTATTCACTCTAGTGCGATAACATCGGCTCCCTGATACACGCTGTAATAATAATTATCTATGATAATTTTCAAGCAATATATCTAACCACATTGGTTTATAGATTCAAAAAAAGCAAGGGAAAATCTGAATCTGCAGAACGCAATTACAAAATGACGCTCACTTTAAACCTTACGCTGGTGTGTATTGATTGGTTGGGCATATTTCTCTTTTCATATGAAATGTTTGTCAGCCCACAACACTCTGTGTTCCTCCTCGTAACTTCAGTATTGTCCATTCATGCGTCCTTTATGATTATCGTTTTCCTTCAGCTGAAAAATCTAACATTGGTGGGAAGTAGACGAAGAATTCCCGTAGCAAACGAAATTGTAAATAATACCACAAAAGATATAACCGTCATTGAATCAAAGAAAGATGAGACAATGAAAATTGTATCGTAATAAATTTTTGAATCATTTTCAAGATAATGTCATCCGATACATTCGATTATGTTACACTAGATAATCTGACAGGCATTATATCCACAGTGGCGTTTCTATTGGCGAATTTATTCATTTTGTATGTTGGATATAGAATATGGGTGGACGCGCGGCAATCACTTCAGAAGAGGCTTTACATCATGCACACGATAAATTTCATACAATTGACCTTTTATGCGCTATATGGCTATGTATTGCACCCTAGGATTTATTTCAAAATAGCTGCATTATTTTCCTCTGCACTGTCGATATGCATAATTCTGTTAAACTTGGAAATACTTGCAATCTTCAAATGTCTAAATGAAAAAATTACAGATGAAATAATACGGAAATGCAAAGTAGGATTTGTTATATTTTCCATTATTGCCTTGTCACCTAATCTTGTAACACTGTGGTATGAGGTAGAGCCCCCAGTTCTAAAAACATATGATGAAATTGGATCGCTGGTGCATGCAGTGCTGGGAATGATCTATGACAACTGCCAAGCTATTTACCTCACACGACTAGTATACAGTTTCAAAAAATCCAAAAAACAAGCAACCGCGAATAATTACAAAGCCATAGTATTACTAAACTTGATAACAATATTTATTGATTGGGGTGGTGCTTCATTATATGCCTATACGTTATATTTCGAAACATCTGCACACTCAAAATTTCTCATTGTGGATACAGTGATAAGCTTCCACGGTTCTTTTATGGTAATTGTGTTTCTATTACTAAAAAAGCTTGCTCTAACAGGAGTCAAAAAGAAGGAGCTCGTAGCCGCAGAGAAATCTACCAATAATATTGAAACGGTGAAAATTACCCGGCAAATTGAATAAATAATAATTATGGTACTGTTGCTAAGGAAATTCACAATTGTTTGCGACTGCACTATCAACTTGATTGATTCAGCGATATCCATTCGTTATTGAATCGTACAACTGTTTCGCCAGAGTATGCTCAGCAAAGGTTGATGTCATTCTTTTTATCGCAACATGTCAGAATCACTCTATGTTATCACACTAGATAATACAGTAGATATAATATCTGTAATAGTATTTATATTTGGAAATGTATTGATTCTATATGTCTTGTATCGTATCATGACAGATGTCAAACAACAAAACTTATCCAACAGATTGTATTTAATGCAAGCTATAAATTTCATTCAATTTCTAGGATACGGATTATACGGATTCATTCTACACCCTCGAATTTATTTCAAAATCGCTGCGCTATTCTCTTCCATGTTGTCCGTTTGTATTTGCCTGCTGAATATTGAAATCTTGGCTATATTCAAATGCTTGAATGAAAAAATATCTCCAAAACTAATATTTAATATGAAAATATGCTTTATAGTGATATCAATATTGCTTCTTGGACCTGCATACATTGTGGTTTGGCTAGACCCGATTCCACCAACACTAGACTGGGTACAATCCATTAATTTTAGTTGAATGATTTCACTTCATTGGTGCATGCAGTATTAATGATAATCTATGATAATATTCAAGCACTGTATCTTACTCATCTCGTGTATTCGTTTAAAGTGTCAAAGAGACAGGAGACGGCTGCCAATTTTTACAAGAAAACAGTAATATTAAATCTCATATGTGTACTAATAGATTGGACTGGTGCTGGCATGTATTTGTATGCTATTTATTTCGATTATTCTCCGCACAGCTTGTTTCTTATTATCGATTCTATTCTCAGTTTCCATGCTTCCTTCATGGTGTTGATATTCTTGCAGTTGAAGAAATTGGCCCTCACTGGGGTTGGAGTCCGCAAATCAAAACCAGTAGCAGTTACAGTCATTGAAAACACCGTGGCCCCCAACGAAGCTCCAACTATACCTTCTTTGGGATGAACTGCAGCACGTAGCAATACCCATCTATTTCAATAAACTAAATTTAATCAAAATGTTTAATTTAGATAAAAAATATATTTAATCGTCTATTCATAATCGCCAAGCTCTTCCAAGGTCTTTCCGTTGGTTTCTGGAATCAAAAAGGTAAATAGGATACCTCCAGCCATGACACCAGTGAAAATGTACAATAATGGTTGGATACCAGCACCAGAGTTTACAGGATCAAACAATTGAGCAGCAAAGATAGCACCCAATTTACCTGCTGCAGCAGAGATACCATGTCCAGAAGATCTGACGTGAGTTGGGTAAGCTTCAGCTGGGACAATGAAAGTGGTAGAGTTAGGACCAAAGTTGAAGAAGAATTGAGCCAGACAATAGATAATAACAAAGGTGGTGTTACCATCTGAGCTGGTGAGCCAGTTGAATTGAGAAGCCATGATAGCGAATAAAATAGTAAGGATAACGAAACCACCCATTTGAAGTGGTTTACGGCCAACACGATCGACGGTAGCAACACAGAAGAAGTAGCCGAGAGCACCGATCAAGTTGACAACAGCACTACCTTTGGCAGAAGCCCAGACGTTTTCCCATGGAATCTTTGCCTTGTCAGATGGTGGAACGAAGCCCATATATTTAACAATGGTAGAGGTGTTCAAGTTAGTACCATAGAAACCAATATCGAGCAGGAACCAAGTCATAGCAGTACCAATAAGAACTTTAAAGTTACCCCATTTGCCAAAGTATTCCTTTAACCCTTGGAAGTATGGTTTACGTTGGGCAACTTCACCGTGAACAGCTTCAGCAGCGTCGACGTTTCCTCCCTTCAAGAATTGGTTGGCAGAAGCAGCACCCTTAGCAACATCACCTTCAACGTCAATAGCGAAACGTGGGGTTTCTGGAATAGTAAGACGGTAGTAAACGGCACACAAAGCTGGAACAACACCAAATCCAGCCATGATACGCCAGACGTAGTCCAAGTTGGTTGGGTCAGCAGTAGCAGAGTCCTTGAATGCAGACAAAGAAACGAGAGCAACAACAGTTCCCAAAACGAAACCAACACCTTGCATAGCGAAAACCAAAGCAATCATGGTACCACGGTTCTTTGCAGATGCGAATTCAGAAGTAATAACACCAGACACTGGGTAGTCACCACCAACACCAACACCTAGAACGAAACGCCAGAAACCAAGGATGGCAGCAATACCAAAACTCTTGGTTCCAGGTTGAGCAGAAAGAGCACAACCGATAGCACCAACAATCAAGATGATCAATTCAACACCATACATCTTTTTTCTTCCAAAGACATCACCCATGATACCGAAAGCGAATTGACCCAACAAGTTACCCCATGAGGACATGGCTTTGATCCAAGCAGCTTCAACACCAGGGATTTTTCCCTTGTTTGGTCCTTGTGCATAGTAAACGTACCCGATGATGGTAACGATCAACGAAATGACAAAGTTATCATAAGAATCAGTCAAGAAACCAGAACCAGCAACTAAAACAGCTCTCCAGTGAGCAGCAGTCCAGGAGGACATGTCTAATTCAGTAAGTGCTTCTTTTCTGAGAGCTTCTTTGTCTTCAATTTGCACGATTTGTTCGTCCTTCTTTTGAATTTCAGACATCTATAAAATATAATATTGTGAATATCGGCTGTGGTTAAATACTTTTTTTATCGCACATTCAGTTCTCGAATAGGAAAAACGTTCCATTTCGTTGGTTGAAACTTTTCGAACGTGTTTCCTTTTTCGGAAGCGGTAAGTGAAAATCTCTGTTGGGCGCCCCACAAATTTTGACGTGAGTACAAGTTCAAATCCAAATAATGGGAACCATTACGGCTCTGATATACCACCAGTACGCTTCCGGTTGAAGATTTCAATTACAATGATTAGGTCCTTTTTTCTATCAAATTATGACAAAAGTTTGTGACTTGTGCCCGGTTTCTACTCCACGTTTTTTTTCTAAATTCTCCGTTTCTCATTTAAATCTTGGTTTTAAAAGAGTAGAAACAGGCAGGGATAACGCACGAGCAGTAAAATTTTCGCTACTATATGCGGGTTGTAAACATCCCAGTTGGCTATGGATTTATTCTAAACACAAGTTAGATTTTTAGGTCTTGTGGAACCCACGTTTCACTCGCAAGTAGGATTTCAGATATTTGATTCCAACCAAAAGGAAATTTAATCTGATTTAATAATTATAAATCCAGGCTCCAACGCCAGCCCGCTGAATCATTTGAATTCGTCATAATGGCAAAATGAACTTGAATCATGCTCGTGGACTCTTAAAAATGACAGTGAATGGAGATGCGATCACAAGATTTTATTCCCCTTTGTAAGTCACAGTATTGTTGTCTGTTTCTTGCAAAACAACTTTGTACAGCTCGTAATCTCTATCTTTTGGGAGAACTTTGAGCATCTCTTTCCATATGAATACCGCAACATTCTCAGCAGTACTGGATTAGAATTTCTTACCTGGTGGTCTCTTTGAAATATGGCACATCCTTGTCGATATTTTTGTGGTCCAGCTGATCATGGATTGCTCTTTCCATATACTCTCTAAGCTCATTCAGGTTCATCACCATACCGGTGGTAGGGTCAATATGTCCTTTGATTGTTACATGGGCTGGATTAGTGAGTAGTACCTGTATAATTATGTCCTTTGATTAGAAATGCTTACCATGTCCGTTTGGAGAGTTGCACTTCCCAAATATTTCAAAATTCTCTTTATCTGACAAGTGGGGAGAGTGTAATCGATGTCCTGAGCAGAAAGTCAGAGTTCTGGTAATGTAGCTAATGGGCATGAAAACTGTACGGAAAAATTAAACGCGCTAAATTAAAATTATATGTGAGCAGCTGAACCAGGTAAGAGCTGAAGGTTATATTATTCTTGCCGCCTCTGCGTATCCTTGAAAGATAAACTTTTATCTCATGACTGCTTAATTTAACTTTAATTCTGTATAAATGGCGGTCTCATAACGTTGAGAATACACAGGACTATACAAAGTAAATATTTCCACACAAATATCCAGCCAATACTTTAAATCTCCTCACTATCCATTCCCCTTCAGTGTATAGAAGACTCATCATGTGAGTCAGATGAAGTGTGTCTTTATCCCAATATATGCGAGTCATTAAATTCTGACTCTATTACTTTATAAATACCAGCTGTTCATCTCCTAACTTGTTCAAAATTTTTCTAATCAAAAGATTTTCACGACGACTAATGACATTTACAAATTTAAGTGAATTGGAAGCTCAGATTGAGGCGATCAAAGACCAAAAGAAACTAGTGAAAGGTGACAGGGAAAAGGAGGCTGCATTGGCACTGCAATTGAAAGAATTGAATGTTCAAAAAGCTCAATTTGGAAAATCATCCGACCAACAAAAAAGTAAAATCACTGTCAAAGTACCAAAGGGAACAAGAGATTTCAATGACAAGGAAATGGCTGTAAGAGAACACATGTTTGACACCATCAAATCGTATCCTTTATTTAAAACTAGTGTATTCAAGAAGCATGGTGCAGTAACTATCGATACTCCGGTATTCGAACTAAAAGAAATTTTATCCGGTAAATACGGAGAAGATTCCAAGTTGATTTACGACCTAAAAGATCAAGGAGGAGAAATTTGCTCACTAAGATACGACCTTACAGTTCCATTTGCTCGTTTCCTCGCAATGAACAGAGACTACCAGAATATCAAAAGATATCACATTGCAAAAGTTTATCGTAGAGATAATCCATCAATCAACAAAGGGAGGATGAGAGAATTCAATCAATGTGATTTTGATATTGCTGGAACTTATGAGCCAATGGTGCCTGATGCTGAAGTAATTAAAGTTGCTGTGGAAATCTTGGAAAAATTGGATATTGGCTCATTCTTTGTCAAAGTAGCTATTACTAATTCTAGTTGAATAATAGAAAGATCCTTGATGGCATGTTTCAAGTATGTGGAGTTCCTCAAGATAAAATCAGAGCGATTTCTTCTGCCGTAGACAAGTTGGACAAAATGCCTTGGGAAGAAGTAAAGAAGGAAATGACTGAAGAAAAAGGTTTGGATCCAGCTGTTGCAGATCGTATTGGAAAATATGTATCCCTCAAAGGAGGTGCTGAATTATGCGAAAAATTAATTACAGATTCTACTTTATACTCTAATGAAAGCGCTAAAGCTGGTATCGATGAAATGAAGACTCTCTTTGTGTATTTGGATATCTTTGGAATTACGGACAAGGTAACTGGACGCTTATCAAGATTTCTTTTGACCTTTCATTGGCTAGAGGCCTAGATTATTATACCGGTGTTATTTATGAAGCTGTGTTCAATTCAACTAGTGAAGAAACTAGCGGGGTTGGTTCAATTGCTGCCGGTGGTCGTTATGACGGCCTGGTAGGTATGTTTTCAGGTACTGAAGTGCCTTGTGTTGGCGTTTCTATCGGTATCGAAAGAGTTTATGCTATTTTGATGGCTAAAAAATCTCAAAATGTAAAAACTACTTCCACTCAAGTATATGTATCATCTGTTGATGGGCAGTTGGCAGAGCGCATGAAGATTTGCAAGGAATTATGGGAAAATAATATCAATGCTGAATTTACTTACAAAGCCAATCCAAAGATCAAAAACCAATTGGCTACATGTGAAAAGCAACAAATTCCTTTTGCGATCATCATTGGAAGTTCAGAAGTGCAACAGCAAGTAGTAAAAATCAAAGAATTGGCAACTGGAGCTGAAGAAACAGTTTCTAGAGCAGAATTGATTTCATACTTGAAAGCCAAACTCGGAAAATAAATTGTTTTTAAGAAAAATCAAAGTTTATAAAGATTAACAGTTTGCGTTCTTTGCGCTTTGCTTGCCTGAAGAGGGTCTGGAACTGAATCCTATCGTCAAGTCCTAAAATTAGCACTAAATAACCTCCAACTGATACAATGGGCTAAACAGCCAATCGGCCAACGCTGACTGTTGCACAGTATTTGTAAACTGTTCAAGTCCAATCTTATCAGGCAACTGTGCAGCATCCAACACTTCATTCAATTTTCTAGATGGATATGGATTTTCAAACTCTGGGTTATTATCAACCCTATTAGTTGATGGCACAATATGTATAAAGTGTTGGAAAATAGATATAATCTGTTCCCTAGTACACATTCCGTGTTCATCCTGCAAGACTTTAAATGCTTTTTCGATTCCGTTTTGGGCAATTTCGTCACAACAGCAGCATAACATGAAATTTTTCAAATTGAAAGATGGGATTGGTTCAGTCACAACTGTTGATTGATTCTTTTCTTCCTCTAGTTTTTCCGGTGTGGTGGATGGTGAATCTTTTGGTTCTGGCTGTTCTACAACTTGATTGCTCACTGCTGGTAGAGGCTGTACTTCAGCAGGACAGGCAAATAAATCTACATCAAATATGATTTACCCAGCATTGCAGTTTTAAGTTTTCCTGCTCTATCAAATATACGCTTGTTTACTACCGATGTCTCGTTTTCAAACCATAATCGAACTTTTAAAAAGTCTTCTCTAGAGCAAATACCGTTCTTGCAAGATTCCAGCTTTTGCAAAGCTGTGTACATATCTTGAATAGGGCTTTCGTCAACCGGCAGCAATCTTGCATGGAAGAGTAAGAATTTCTGCCAATTGACAAATCCAGTATCAAAAGGATCTAATATCTGGAGAACTTGCTGGATTTGCGATTGGTCTGCGTTTGAATACCCTTCAGGCAGAGTGTCTGTTGATTGTGACATTATCGCTGTTTTAGTCAAGAATTCTGTAAAGTATTTCGCAGTGATATAACCTGAAGGTGCAATTAAATACAATTGCTTTGCCAAATTTCTTAGTTGCAATATTGTGAATTGATCAGGAACTGGGATTAAACTAAAACTTACGAGGTTTCTCAGCAGGGCTTTCAGGTCGAGGTTCTGGTTCTGGCTGTAATACCAAAGTGGAATAGTCAATTGATAACTTGTCTCCCTCCAATAATATTAAATTTGGTAATTTTGCTTCTGCTTCAATTGCTTCCTTGATCACATTTGCCAAATCTTTCGCGGTTTCAATTTCCATTTTGTATCTCACATTTATCCATTCATCTAGTTGCAAATATACTTCAACGGCTTTGTTTCTTAGTTCTTTCAACGCTTCTAGACCATGGATTTTGATTTTTTCACATCTTTGGCGTAGAATCTGCTCTTCTGTTTCCACGGCTTTCTGACATTCGACGATATTCGGTTTCTCAACTTCATCTAACTTAAATACGTTTTACCTCTTTCAACAGCGTTGGATTTTTTATCTTTTGGAGGATCTGGAGTAGTAACCTCCAATGAGTACTCTGAACTTGCCAGCGCTTGAAATAGGTAATCCAATGCAGTTTGAATTTCAGCAAAGTTTATGCTTTCAGGATCTAACGTGAATACTTCTTTTTCGCCTTGCGGTGGTGCCGGTTTTGCAGCAGTTTCGACAGCAGCCTTGGCAGCAGGGGCATTCTTGGCAGCAGCTCCCTTGGTTTGTGCAGGTTTGGTGGGTGCTTTGGTAGTTTCCTTGGCTGTTTGGCTTTGAACTACATCTTTTCTGTGTGAAGTTATTGCCTCGCTGGCAGCAATCATTGGGCCTCCCACTTCGATTGGAGGATTTGCAGTAGCAGCAACAAATGGGATTTTGATCAAACTTTTCGTCTGATCGGCAAATGGAATCAAATAGGCATCTTTGAAATAATCGAGCAGAAACTGTCTAGTTGAAAGGTATTTATCCGCTTCGGCTTGAATCATTGAAATGTAAATATTTGCAACAATATAAGATTGATCTTCAACCCATCGATCTTCAATTATTGATATTCTTTCAGTCTCAGCCTCATCCCGTCTTTTGTCTGCAATGTCCCAAAGCTTTTCTCTTAGCTCTTCAACCCTTTGATGAAGTTCCGCTTTAACATCTGGATCGCATCTAAAATCTTCTTCGATCGAATTGTACTCTTGCTGGAATGATTCGATCAGATCTTGTTCGTTATCTGGTCTTTTCAAAAACTCTGAAAACTTTGTTTTAGTATCATAAAAGTATTTGTAAGAATCTTGTTTTTGTCTTCTAATAGAACGAAAAGTGAATTTCAAGATGTCTGTATAGGTGCTCTCAATTGTGTTCCATCTGTTCATTAATATTTCAGCCAATTCCTTTGAGGGCAATTTCCTTCCTGCGCTAGTACTTCCCCGAACAATATGAGTACTTATTGGTTCCACAGCAGGAAATTCTGGAACAGAGGTTCCCAAACCTGCATTTGGCAACGCTGCGTCCGATCCTAATTTGGATTTTTTTGGAAGATCTAGGTTAAGTGTATCATACCTGCACCAACTTTCAATGCCCCGCGTTTTGCTTCAGTTGGGCTCTGTATTCGTTCCTTTTTAGCAGATGTCGTATCTCGTGGTTTGGCAGAAAGGTCCATTTCAGATTGGAAATTGACATTTTCTTCCAATTTAACTACTTCTTCCTCTGCGTTTATGTTTTCCTTTTCCTTTTCCCTTTCATTAATTTTTGTAATAATTGGATTCAATACAGCTTCTGAGGCCTTCTTGACCTCTGAATGGTCGTTATTCGCATCAATCACCTGATATTAGATCTAAATACTTTCAAGGTTTTAAATTGGCCTATCCACTCTTTAAGTGGTTCTTCTTCTTCTTCAAAAGCTGCTAGATGGTATTGCAACTGATTCATTGCTCGCGATTGGTCCTCCTCTTGAACCAATCGGTCAAAAGTACCGGGCTGGTCTGTTGGCGGAGGATTGTATTCAATATGATATCTCTTGTCGGTAATAGGATCAGCAAATTTGCCCACTGCTCTCTTTACAGCCACTTCATTAGATACATTCAGAAGGAATACTGCATCTAATCCAGAGACCGGTGCTGTGGTATTCGCCTCATTATTGTTGTCATAGGACGCTACAAGTGATCTGTTTTTTTGAGTTTCCTTTGCCTTTTCTTTTATTCTTTTCAAGTCACCTTTTTTGACTGGTTTGGGGTCTTCATATCCAGATATTTCTCGTTCCAACAGTTGGGCTTGCTGGCGTGTTTTTGGAAAATCCACTAGCACATAGCCTCCGGGTTTCTCTGGCTCTTGGCTCATTGCTTCCACAACCAGCGATACTAACAAAGAATCGTCAGGGCTTAAACCCTCCATCATGGTCAATTGGAGTTTTGCACCAATTTGTTGCTTTGATAATTTCTTTTCTCCTGTTGATGGCTTTTCTTTTACCTTTTTTACAGTGATATCCGCCATTGCAATGGCTTCTTTTACTAAATCATCTAATCTGATAACAGTCATATTGTAGGTACTTGCCAATGCGTTTGCAAGAGTATTTTTTCCGGAATAACGCTTTCCAATTATTGCAATTCGAAGTGGAACTGCTGGTAGCGGTACAGTTTGGCGTACTTGGGTAGGTTGAGAAGTCAGCTGAATCACGTCCTCTACTACCTGAGATAATATATCATTTTTCTTTACTAAATTTCTATGTTAGCGATAATTACTCTTCCGCTGCCACCCAATATCCAGAATAAGTTAAATATTCGTTAAATTCTTCTCTATCAAGAATTTTAACTGCTTCCGGAACCTCCTCATTTTTAGGGTCTTTGGAGTCTTCATCGATAGCTTTTGGAATATGATCCTTTTCTAGCGGAATTTCTTTGTAACTCTCCAAATTCACGCAATTGACAAAAATGGTTTTCCAATCTCTCATGATTTTAGGCGGAACATCTTTCTTGTCATTCAAAACTTTGAAATCCACAACCTACTTTAGAAACAAATACTTTGAATGAAAGCTGAAGAATTTGTTCAACAATCTTTTCAATAAACTTTGTGTTACGCTCGTGCTTTAGCGACTTCTTTTGGTTCATAATTTCACGGTGCTGTTCAATTTGCATAAAGACGTGTTGCCGGTATTCTCCTTGTGTATTTAAATATAGTTGGTGCTCTCTTTCAAGCGCTTCCTCATATTCTTTTTGCCGTTGGGCGGCATATTGTTGTTCGCGATAAAGATGGTTTTCCTGTATTACTTCTTTTTCGTGTCTAATGTGAAGCAATCTACATTATTAGAAGGTTACTGTTCAGCGATACGTCTTTCTTGCTTTGATTGGCGTAACAATTTGCTTTGAATCAAATCATCCAGCCTTTCCTTTTCAATCGATTGCTGAATTTGCTGGCAAGACAATAGAATCTTTTTCCTCTGCTTTTCTCTTTCTTTACGGGAGTTTTCAGTTTCTTGTCGATGAACCTGGATTAAATTTGGATACTCTAATCTTGTCAATATATAGTTTCGTTTCATCAGCAGTACTGAAATTTGGATTGTTAACCACCTTTCGAAGCTCTTTCAAGTGAAGCGACGGATCCATATTTGATTTTGTTTTTAGGAATTGCACTACATCTGACTTTGAGTCTCTGGTTTCAATTAAGTCTTCGTTCGAATCAACTTTCTTTAATTCGCCAGTAAATAATCTTTGCTCAAAAGTTTCTATGCGTTGGCTGATGTCCTGGATCATTTTTATCTACTATAAGAGGGATTTTTACATCAGGGATTTTAGTTTTCCCGGGGATCGGTTTTACAATTTCCAAATCCGGTACCATTGCAAACGGTTTTGTAACTGGTTGCTCCACTTTCACTTTTGGTGGAGCAGTAGCCTTTGGGATTGGCGGAAGTTCCTTTTTCTTAATTTCAACCGCAAAGTCGTTTGCTTTTTTATATTTGAATTCGGATCTTTTTAAATTCGACTTTAATATCGTTGCAAAGTGGTCCACGGAATGTAATTCATACGGTAGAACAGGGTTCTCTTTAATATTTATGTTGGCAGACTCTCCATCTATGTTAGCAATGTTTACCAACGGGGGAAGAAGGGTAAGAGTCGAATTTTGGTTTCTTTTTGAAGATATTCTTTGCTTTTACAAAATGGTCCTTTGGTAGTATTTCCATCGCGCTTTTAATCTGATACAACAATTTCGCAGTGCTTCCTGGCTTATTGTTAATCAAATCCAGCGCAAACCCTCCAGACAATTTAATCCCAAGCTTCTGCCTAAGAGTATTTTCCAGTGAAATGTAATTCTTGATCAAAACTTCGGCTGTGGTTCCAGGAAGATAATGCTGTTCGAAATCTTCTTGAACTCCTAGTATGGACAACAGTTTTCCAAAATTATATCCCGTACTAAATTCTTGATCCAATTCTGTAGGACTAATTGTTGAAGGAAACCCTACGTCTTGTTTTAACCATTGGGTTAGTATTTTAGACATGGCAAAGAATTACGCGTTAACCATGATAATAAAAACTCATTTCACTTGTTAGACTAAATTAATCAGCGCGGGGTACTCTGTTGTCAACAATGGAGATTCGCAGAGTCTATATAAAAACTGACATATCTGGATGTGCCCATTTACTATTTCCCAGTTTGAGATTGTGGTTTGCGTTCGCATTTATAAAGTATATTCAAATTAATGGTCTGCATATGCCTACTTGTATTGCGGCTGTTTTATGGTTTCAAAAATTTGAAAATGGAATTAGATCGAGACTGGATCAAGCAAACCAGATTATTATTCTGCAAACGAAATGAATTCCCAGAGACCAAGAACATGATCAATTCAGATGGGACTTTGAATCAGGAATATTTTCAACCTCCAAAAGGAATGGTGCTGACAGAGCCAATCGTTAGGCAGTGGACAGAGAAACAAAAAGCGCTGTTAATTCAAGGAATAAGTGAGCATGGAATAGGCCAATTCAGAAGGATTTCTCAATCATTGCTTCCAGAATGGGTACAATCTGATTAACAGAGACACCTCAAGAACTGCGTCTGAAAACAATAAGATTGATTGGAAGACAAAACCTTCAGCTGTACAAGAATTGGAAAGGTTCGGAAGAAGATATAAAGCGAGAGTATGCCCAAAATAAAGCCATCGGACAAAAGTTTGGATGCTGGAAGAATAATTGCTTGGTATATGATGATGAGGGAAAAGTACTGAATGAATTGAAGGTAAAGGCATTCTAACAAGGCAAATAAGAAGCAAAAAATTGAACACAAGTAGGATAATAAAGATAATGACAGCAATTGTTTATAATATAACTATGATTGAGCTTAGTTTAGGACGATTGAAAGAAAACTCGACTCAAGTTTTATTCTTGTCTACACACAAATTTGCAAATTTCTAATCAACATCTTGATCAGAGTCAAACTCCTCTTCCTCATGAGCTGTTGGTGCAGCAGATGGTGCCATTGAAACTTTGCCAGTACCTGTAGTTTCAGTTTTGAGTTTTCCTGTTGCAGGATTCTTTGGATGATCGGACCAACCTTCATTGAAAATATACGAAAATACGTTCAAAATCCCGCCAAGGTTGATGCTGATATTGACCAGAATGAACACCCAATCTGGTCTATAATCAAACAAGTGACCAACGACATAAGGCACAGTGCCTGACCACTGCATAAAATCTAATGTTAATCGAAATGTACAGTTGATAATGTAAAACATTGTCTTTTTTACAGTTCTTCTCTTCAGTTCTGCTTTCTTGTCAATTTTTGGAAGTGCTGAAGACTTGCCGTCCATGGTTGATGGCATCATCTCTGACTGTGCAGTTGCCATTGTTAGACTGTCAATCTTTTTGATGACAAAAAAGAAACACACTGCAGTAATATTAAACAGCCCAACCTCTACGCACCCCATTATCCATGCGAGGGCTTTTGTACCAGTGATTTTGAAGTAACACCTAATATTAGTTTGTCAAAACCAGTATAAGCAAGGTCCTGAAAATGGCGCGCCAATAGCAGCAAACACAAAGGCAAATGCAGAACAAACTGCGATAATTTTCCAATCCCAAGCTCCAGTATTGAAATGCCAGTCTCTGCAAATTGTCAAATAGCTATTCACAGCGATAGAGGTAGTAATTGCCATATTTAAAAATATTCCAAATGCTACATATGCTGCAGCCATTTGGCAACCTAAATTTTGAGGTCTAGTGTGGCCCCATATTAGTCCATAGCCTTGATTATTCATGTGACCAACGTAAAGCATTATATCTGTTATCGCAATGTACATGGGAAATCGAACTTGAGCTGGGCAGCTTCCACGCAATCGGTATCTATTCCATGTCCGAAAGAGAATGTACAACGATCCTAGAAACCCGAGCTGCATCAGTGGCCATCCGATTCCATATCTAACTTAGTGAAAAGTATACACGTAATAATAGCCAGGAACTGGCACCATCATTATAGTAGGATCATCCCAATCTGGTGTGTCTTGCAGTGCATATTGTGACATTTTGATGTGGAAGGAGTTTCAAGAAAATCAATTCGTCTAAAGTATTTAACAAACAATGTGCATTATGTCATTATTAATTTCACACAATCAAGAACAATCAGAATTACATAATTCAATCAGGCAAAATTGAATATGAATGTATTACAAGATTAACTCACCTGAGTGGACGCTACTAGATCTTTCGGTTCCTTTATTGTGGGTGTTTCGTTACTGACACTCTTTGAGTCCTGCTTTACATCTGAAAACCCTTGATTAGCAACAAAACTAATCGCATTCAATATTCCGCCAACATTAATTGAAATGTTGACTAGCACGAATACCCTCCAATTAGTAACAATTACCACGTGGGTCTGTATTCAAATAGATGTCCAATAGAGTACGGAATAGTTCCAGCCCATTGACAAAAGACTAGGTTAGTATACACATACAGTAAATAATATACGGCCTAATCTTTTTGACAGTTTCCTTTTTCAAATAGTTTTTTTTCTCTACCTTTCCCTGGGTTCTAGCAGTCATGGAGTCCACTTTGCGGTATATAAAATAAAAACATAGAAGTGTAATGTTGAATAATGTAACTTCGACAATTGTGAATAGCCATGCGAATAAATTCACGCCATCGATCTTAAAGTAACACCTCAGTCAAATAGTTTTTACCAATAGTAGCAAGGGCCCGAGAATGGAAAGCTAATCATAGCCATTATAAATGCAAATACAGCGCAGCTAGAAATTAGTTTCCAATCCCAGCTACCAGTATTTATATATACTTCTCGGCATACGCTTAAATATATATTAGCGACATAAGAGCATGTAATTGACATGTTTATGAACACTCCAAATGTAACAAATGCTGCTGCTGTTTGGCACCCAATATTGTCTGGACGCGAATGCCCCCATAAAACTCCATACATTTCATTATTCATGTGGCCAACGTATAGTAGAATATCTGATATCGCCATGTACATTGGAAATCTAATTTGCGGTGGAGGATTCCCGGTCATGATCAATCTTCGAAGTCCGCGAAACACAATATACAAAGAGCACAGGAAATTGATCTGCATCAAAGGAATGCCAATTCCATACACGTAATAATATCCTGGTATCGGTACTAATTGTATTGTTGGATTATCCCAGTCTGGAGTGTTCTGCAATTGATATGACGACATTCACAAATAAGTGGAAGAACTCCAAGCGCATTCACAATTCAGATTCAGTGATAGATTTATAACACAGGGACAAAGTGGGATATTCACGAACCTATTCTCCAATTTCTTTCCATAGTTAGACAGTCATAGTGCAAATACTTTCATCCTCATATCAAATTAACGAATTTACGCTTTACCATATTCATTCACTTGATTGACTCCATACCAAAGAATAATGGCTATTGAGAGATAACAAATTGTTTCCCCAGAGTTAGGAGAATCATCCTGCTTCTAATATTTCTTTAGAAAATTCCCCACCGTAAATCATTTACGATAAATACAGTGACTGCATATAACGACCATATACAACCTAAACCCACCCCAGCAATAATCTACACTTCAACGCGGCACTTTTCTCATAGATGTGCAAGTTTCCAAGTCAAATCGGAAACTCATAATTAGTGAAGGTCAGAAGCGTTGGATAATGGAATTAAACCAGATAATTCAAATTATATTTACATTTTACTTTGGTATTTGGCGCATCTTTGAGCGACTTTGAATCCATATAGTAGCTGCTTCTCTTCTCAGTCTTTGAATCTGTAAACCCTTGATTATTAATGTAACTAAGGACATTCAGAATACCGCCCAAATTGATTGAAAAACACACCAAGGAAAAGACCCTACAATCAAACTCTCTTACCACGTGGGTCTATAATCAAACAGATGCCCGACAATATACGGACAGACTCCAAACCACTGACAGAAAACTAGACTAAGCTCGAATTTACAATATACAATGTACGGTCGAATTTTTTTTACAGTCTCACGCTTCAATACAGACCTTCGGACAAATGTAGCTTGCGACGTGGCAGAGATTGAATCAACTTTGGTGTATATTAGATAGAAACAGATCGCAGTGATTGCAAATAGAGTTCCTTCTACTGCAGTGAAGATCCAAGCAAACAGCTTTCCTCCGTCTGCTTTCAAATAACACCTGCGTTATTTTCAATTACCAGTAATAACACGGTCCAGTGAATGGAAATCCTATACCGGCCATTGTAATCGCAAATGCAGAGCAAGCAGAAATAAGTTTCCACTCCCAAACACCAGTGTCAATATAAATCTCTTTGCAGACATTAAGATAGATATTCAAGACATAAGAACAAGTAATTGACATATTCATAAATACAGCAAACGAAACAAAAGACGCGGCAAATTGACAGCCAATGTTCGCTGGCCGCGTATGTCCCCATAGTACTCCGTACAAGAGATTATTCATATTGCCAATGTACAATAATATATCCGTTATTGCGGTATACATGGGAAATCGAATATGTGCGGGACAGCTCCCTCGTTGGTAAAGTCTGTTCAAAACACGAAATACGATATACGCTGAACAAATTAGGTTGATTTGTAGCATTGGTAGTGCTACACCGTACACATAGTAATATCCCGGTGTTGCTATTATCTCTATTGTAGGATCATTCCAATCTGGGGTATCCTGCAATTGGTATGACGACATGTCGAGTTTAAAATTATTTTTAGATTTCGAAAGAGCCAATTCTTCAATATTGATGGTAAAGAGTAAACAAAGTGAAATATTTATTACCAAGAATTCATCATGAATTTTTGCACTGCTGCTAAAGCTTGGTATTGGACATCAGAATTCTTGTGTGCCATTAACCCCATCACTGCAGTCTTGCCACCAGTTTCAACCAGAACGCTATTGTTAACCCAAATCTACTTTTTGGCATTGTTGGCATACTTGCAATATTGCCCTAAATCATATGCTGCCACTGCCAAGACTGTTGAATCTTCACTGGTTTTGATAATGTCTACCAAAGTTCTATGTTAATTTTACTGTTACTTGACCAATTCAAATTGATTGTCATTCAGTTTGTTGCTGTTTTGTTTCCAGAATTGCTCTGATAAATGAGGCGGAGACCATTCAAGTCTTCTCGATAATACTTCAGTACAATACTCATCAAAGGTACTTGATTAAAAAGTAATTACGATAAAGAAGCCACATGATGGGATAATTCTTCTCTAACATACATTAAATCTTCAGTAATTTCAGAGTCAGACCATTTACGGACTGACAGTGTTTCAATTGCGCCAAGCAATTTATGGCCCAACATTGGGATAATGTTTTCTGCTGGTGCGTTGATGAGCATGTTTTTGAATGTGGATATAACAATTCGAACTACTTTTTCTTTAATGGCAGATTTGGCAATATCTCTCAAAACAGGTATAACATGATATTTCCTATCAGTTAATCCTACTTTTACTTTTCAAGCTCGGCGGCAATTTCCTTGACAAATGAAAGTAGCCATACTGAGTAAATTGCTTGGTATTGAACTTGAGGAGATTGTCCAGATTTGTTCAAGATGTTCAACAATCTACATTAACAGATTTTACGCCAATACTCCGTCTGCTTGCTTGACAAATTCTTTTCTATAGAGATTGATAGCCAAAAGAGACTGTAAAAATTGTAAACTAATGTCGACTACATTTGTATTTGTACTTGCTAGCTGGAAAACAACCCAGGTCAGCAATTCTGTTGGATCCGCCGGATAGGATGAGTACGACTCTCCTAGCAAGTAAATCATGATCTTTGCGGCTTTTAATTGAATGTACTCGTCTTCCTTGGACAACAATCTGGAATTAGTAGTAGGTACCTGTTGAATGAACTGAATACCGATTGGTCAGCCAAAAACAATTGCGCTACTCCATCTTGCTGGATGAAATCATCAATCAAAACAAGGATGGATTGTAATGTATCAACTCGCGACAATTTGTTTAGTAAAGTAATGAATAGAGTAACGTACTGCTGTTTGTCTGCGGTTGTGATTTGGAATTGTCTGATGAGGGATAATTCTTGTTCATTAATTAAAGAAGCTTTTTGATATCCCTGTATTAGAAAGGATTACTTCCCAAGGGATAGTTCGACTTTTGATAACGTTAGTCTGATCTAGCAAGTAATCGTTATGGCTGCTGATGAGTGGTGCGTCGATGCTAACATCCTCTTCCTTTTCTGCCATTGCGCGATTTGTTTGAAAATAAGAAAACCGAGATTCTGCAGCCCTAAATATAATTATGGCAACTAAACCAAAAGACCAGGCGGTTTATGGCTACTAAAAAACTTTATTGAAGATTGTACACTTTGTCCGCCTTTACGGTGAACGCTGACGAGACCCACAAATCAGTGGCTCTATATCTCTTTCCTTCAAAGTGAATTTCAGCAGTTTTCCCCTCCTTTCCTTCAACAGTAAAAGTAAGATCTGCTACACCTTCGGGTACACTACAGTAACCTTTTACCCTATTAAAAATGGATTGTTTATAAACTAATCGGTTTCCAAGTACCTCTGATATTTCCGGATGTGCTTCGATAGTGTAAATTATTCCCCTGAATACAGCAGTATTGCTCTTTTGATTGGAAGTATTGTTTAGAATAGTGTTGATCCAGAATGCACCGGCCAAGAATGTGAGAGGACCAGCTACTATTGGTCGCTTGAATTGCGCTAGAAATCGCTTAAATAATGGCGGCGGCGTGTTCATGATTATATTTAAAACTAGAAAAATTTTAAAAATTATATTTATAATAACACTCAAAATTCCTCAAATTCCACCGTCAGACCGCAACTGCATTTCAACAAATCTCCATCTTCCTTGTAGTCATGCTTGTGTTCTTCTTCTAATTGCCGGGAATTCCACAGTGTGGTCCGGGTTTTCTTTCGTAGTTCATTCATCTGTTTTTTGTGCTTCTTTACTTTCCTCTCCTCTTTCAGCTTCTCTTTCTTTTCAAATTCCTTGTCCAGCATTTCTTCTGAACCATACTTGTCGAATGCAAACTTTTCCACTTGTTTACGCAGATACAACAACATGTTTGAATAAGTAGATTTGTGCGGATTTGGTTTAATCCAAACCGGAAGCTTTTTTTGATCTCTCAGTTCGCCTTGATTAAAGATATTTACTCTCAGTCAAGAGGTAATCTTGCCTACATTCGGTTTTGGTTAGCAGCGAATACAATTCCGGCTTTTCCTTCCTACAATTCAAGCAGACTAATTCTTTGTAGTATTTGTAAATGTTAACATCGATTTCAATGGAATCGCAGTGTTGGCAACTTAGCCCTTGTTCAGTAAGTTGGACCTGCTCCTGTTCAATAGGTTTCACTGTCTCTTCGGATGGTAACAAATATCCACCACGAGTATCTTCCATAGTCGTTAAATCATACTCGCAATACTTCAAATCAATCTTTCGTTTTTTGTACATGCTGGCTGGTGGAAAAAATGCAAACCAAGACAACCTGGAAAATTAAATATTCAGTTCTTTATTTTTCAACAGTGACTATTGAATCATGATGAACATCAGGAGGATGGAAATCCAAGTTGGTTGGCTGTAAATCCACCACAGTGTCATCCTTGACAGTTTTAGGTCGGGCCAACGTCTTGCTTCTATCTCGAAGGAAAAAGTATCCTTCCTTTGCATCTTTTACAATATCAGAAAAGTTAAAAGTACTTAGGAATCCCGCTACAGGGTCTGTTTGCTTGCCTGGTACTACAAAAGGTGTAACTTTGAATGCCCAATAATGTACAATTGTTGCTAGAGCCATTTCTACACAAATAATCAAACTAGTGAGATACATGGAATATTCATTCACATTGACAACATCATTTCCTTGGATATATCCAAAGTAAACAAAGCCCTTGATGACCAAAACCAACCAGAATTGGACAAAAATCACCGCCTTCACTGACAAAAACTGGAACAAAGTACCTTCCCTAGTAATTTCGTGATGGACTGTAACGTAAAATGTAATTAAAGCGTACATGGCGATTGTAACTGAAGTTGCGTTGAAAATTTGATAATAAAAGTGCGCATATCTATAACTATTAGAATCTGCACAGAATTTTCCCATCCATTCCGCAATTAAAGAGATGAGAGTGAATAGAACACGGACAATTATATACTGTACAACCCCTGCTCTGCAATATCCTATAAACCTTCTATCCCCAGGGTTGTACGAAAAACATACTAACGGAAATGGCAATTGCCTGTCATCTCTCAGCATCAACTTTCTTTTCAATTCTTCTTCATTTTCGGCAGCATATTCCATAATCAAAGAGAAAAAGTTCCATACTATGAATGCTTCGTAGCAACTTGAAATTACCGCCAGGTACACAAATGACTTGATTGAAAAATAGGACAATGCTGCGCAGATAGCGTAAACTGGTACCATGAATAGAATTCTGGTAATTGGTCGTTGGAACCTGATATAATTGTAGTTCTTCCAGTGAGTATACATTAGAAATACTGAAAAAGCAGTTGCAAAGAGGGCACATCCTGCACTAGCAACAAATCCTTGTCTCCATCTTGGATCGCTGTAGACAATCGCATTGGGAGTGTCTGGTGGGCAAGTGGAATTCCAGAGCATATAAATTGTTTGTTTAATCTTGGAGGCTTAAATAAGGCAAACAAAAACAAAGTGGCGCAACTTTCGTGAACTTCCAATTTCAAGAGTCAAAGAGCACTGCCAAATTCACTCAAATTCTTTGGCACTGTTTTGGGTACGGTAATGCACTTTTATTCTGAGTGTTGGAATCATGAGAAATGTACTGTAAAAGACAATACGGCCCAGCCTCGTTATTTGAGATGTATCTATTTTATTTTCTATGTAGGTTTGCGGCAAATACTCCAGCTGCAGAAATAATCGCTCCTAGTATAAATACCAACCCCGGTATTTTCATATCTACACCCATTTCCCAAACCAACCCGCTAATTGCTGGAGAGAAAGTTCTAGCTAAAGCTGAAAGAGTGCTTGCCAATCCATGGGCCAACCCCAGATTTTGAGGGACTTGTGACTCTGTTATTAAAAGCATAACTGCGAGATATGCTAAGGCTTCAGAGATGCCAATGCCTATCATAATTAGTAAAATTACAATGAATCGAAGGCTTTCAAGTGAAGATAATACAGTAATCAGTAGAAACATTGGTATCAACAATAACATACCAAATTGATAAGTTGTTTTTGGTGTTTTCAGGAATTGCAGGAATTTATCAAAAAAAAATAGTTGAGTAATGAGTTTCGAGCTTGCACTAATTGTAAATGAAAAGGCTGTATCTCTAGAATTCATTTCTATACCGCCAGTATCCTTTGAAGCCGAAAAGAAGAGCGGTAATGCCGTAACATAGCTCATATTTACATAAGCAATTAGACAATAGAGCAAGATTGGTGTGAGAGTTTTCCATGATAAAAAGATAAACTTTGGAGAGTGGGTTGGTTCTTCTTCGTCTTGTTCTTGGTCTAATGATAATTCAACTTCAGAACCAGTGGTCCTCCTTTTGTGTCTGATGCCATTAAATTCAATAGAGCTTTCATTCAGACTTGCGGAGAGCTCCATTTCAAAAGAATCCAAATCATCCACATCATCTACCTGCTCATATGTATTTTTCTCAATCAGATAGATTTTGATTATGAAAAAATCAATAACAGCAAGCGCTACTCCAATATAACACGTTAAAAGATAAGGATATCTAGATTGATGTTTGATTTACCTTCCAAATAACCCGTGTTTGTCAAATACTCTGGGATATAAATCAGCTGGATTTGCTAGCAAACCTCCTAATAAAGGCCCTAGCATTTGGGTAATTCCATAAACACTCCCGTAAAATACGTATCCCCAAGTCCGGCTCCTTTGATCTCTCGCTTACTATTAAGAAATAAATACCAATATCTCCAATCATTCCCTTTGCAACAGTTGAATTGGCTCCAAAAAACCCAGCTACAAATCTGCACATCCAAGTTAAAGCAAATGACTGGCTAAATCCGAGAATTAAGGTAACTACTGCGCATGCAAACAATCCAAGCAGCAATATTGGCTAGATTAAATCAAGTCTACCTTCCGTCCATACTTATCCGAAGCACCACCCCACACCACATTCATCAAAAATAGTGGCAGATAAAATGCTGAGCCTAATAATCCTGCATGATATCCTACTGACGACTCTGGTTCGTTTGGTAGTAGAAATCGCACCATATAAGGAAATAATGGAATTATTGTTCCGTCTATAACAGCCTCTGGTATCAGTGAAGTGAGAAGAATTATGATTTTGTATTTTACATTTGGTGAAGCCATTCGAATTTCAAAAAAAGCAAAGCGTGAAATTATAAGAAAAAATGTAGGGGAAATAATCTTTATGCAATCAAAAACAGTCTATTCATAATCCCCCAACTCTTCCAATGATTTGCCCTTGGTTTCAGGCACCAAGAAAGTAAATAAGAGTCCAAGGAAACAACAACCAGAGAAAATCCACAATAACATGGAAATACCTCCACTTTGTGTTTTGAGAGGATCGAATCCTTGAGCGGCAATGATCGCGCCAGCCTTGCCAGCAGCTGCAGAAATACCGTGAGCAGATGATCTGACTCTGGTTGGGAAAGCTTCAGCTGGGATGATGAAAGTGGTAGAGTTTGGACCAAAGTTGAAGAAGAATTGAGCAAAGCAGTACAAGAATACAAATGCAGCAATGTAGTTCTTGGTTAGGGTGTCAAAGAAGATTGCCATAAACAAGAATGCAAGTGTAAGCATTGCAAACCCAAGGAATTGAATTGGCTTACGTCCAATTCTGTCAACAAAGAATACGGTAAAGAAGTAACCTGGAAAGTTACCACACAGGTTGACGATTGCACTACCAGCTGCCAAGTTCCAGATAACATCGTATGGGGCAGCAGGACTTGGCGGAGCACCCCAACCAATAGCAGAAATGATGGTGGATGTGTTCAAATTGGTGCCATAAAACCCGATATCCAAAAAGAACCAAGTCATAGCAGTACCAATCAACACTTTAAGATTGCCCCACTTTGAAAAGTATTCAATGAAGTTGGTGTGGAATGGTTTTCTATCTTTAACTTGAGCAATATGTTCTTCTTCATGAACAATGGTCATCTTGTTGGTCATGAATTGCTTGGCGGCTGCTGCACCTTTAGCTACATCTTTTTCAACATCTAAAGCATAACGTGGGGTTTCAGGAATAGTTAATCTAAAGTAGACGGCGCAAAGGGCAGGCACACATCCAAATCCAGCCATAACCCTCCACACATAGTCCAAATTGGTTGGGTCATCACGAATCATGTCTTGATATGCTAGCAATGCCAACACTGAAACTGCAGATCCCAATAAAATACCAACACCTTGCATTGCAAAGACCAAAGCAATCATGGTACCTCTGTTTTTGGTTGAAGCGAATTCTGATGTAATTACACCAGAAACTGGATAATCACCACCAACACCAACACCAAGAATGAATCTCCAGAAACCCAAGACACCTGCAAATCCTAAACCTCTAGCTGGAGGAGCAGCGAGAGCGCAACCAACAGCCCCGATAATCAAAATGATCAATTCAATACCATACATCTTTTTTCTGCCCAAGATATCACCCAAGATACCAAAGAAGAATTGTCCAGTCAAGTTACCCCTGATATCAGCGATAATTACCATGAAGAAGCAGCCTTTAACCATCCGTTGGCAAAATCAGGAATTTTGTTCTTGTTCCATCCAAAGTAAACATATCCGATAATAGTGGTCATGATACCGATAACAAAGTTATCATATGAGTCTGTCAAGAATCCCGAACCAGCAACAAGGATAGCGCGCCAGTGAGCAACACCCCATGTCGCTTCATTTAATTCTTTCAATGCCTGTTCGCGAGCGTCTACTTCCACAATATCTTTATCTTCAGCTCCCATCTGTGTGTAATTTTCAAAAATCCATTGCCTTAAATAGGTGGATGCCCAGACACGTTGTCAAAGGTATTGGCACTGCCGTTCTGTTTTGTAAACAAATACAATCAGAATCCACCGTTGATAATAAAACCAAAGATGGTATCAATAATTCCAAGATAAAAATTCAAAACCATTAGTATTGAAGGGAAAATAGATTTATTAGACTGCGGTATTGGTTATCTGCTGAAAATCTCTGAATATACACTAAATTGATTATGAAAAGTAGAAATTTGACGGGAAGCTTCTCTTACGTCAATAATCAGCCCTTTCGGTCCGCAAACAGCAACACCGATCGAGTCGGGCTGTGATAATCTTTCTTTCTGGGAAGAAAAGACCTGCAAAAAGTCTGGTCTTCCCATTTCAATAGCAAATGTGCATTCATAGTTTGAATTCGTGGAAACGGTATCGGTTTGAGTTATGTAGCACACCAATTTCCCCATTTCATCCACAACTTGCAGTTCTTGATCAAATGCTTCAACCATTGAAATTGATTTAGCTACAAAAATAAAGTCAATCATGATGGACTTGTCCTCCAAAGTCATCTTCTTTGCAAAGTCAACAATATTTAGCAGGGGAGTAATTCCAATCCCACCACCAATCAGGATAATTCTCTTGTGTTTAAGAATATCGTCAAACGAATTACCATAAGGACCATCAATTCTGAAATGCTGTTTGCTAGAGATATTTCTAGTAAATTTCCCGCATGGTGCAATAGCAAATCCTAAAGCCGGTTCGCCTTTAAACAAAGTTGTTGTTACGCTGAAAGGATGAATGTCAAACGGTGGGGCATACAATAGAAACCATTGGCCTGGTTTCGATGCTTTTTTGTTTGTCTGCAATACAAGCTTTGTAATTTGCCCAACCTTTTCATTTTTCAATACTGTGGTAGGCGCTAATAACCTGAATATGCGTAGAAGCCAATCAAGAACGGTTAATATAAATGCAGGTAATATAAAGCGTACAGTGCATGTGTTCATATGCAAGTACAAGTACGTGAGCAACAAAGGATAGGACACTAAATGAACAAACTTGAAGGTTTTGAAGAAATATTTCCGAACTAAAAAGTTGGAGAATACGAATATACCGCAAACAATGCCTCCAGCGATAAAGCCATACTTGTAGCGAGGTTCTTCATCAAGAAAGAATGAGATTCCTAAATAAGTCGCTTGCTTACCTCCAAACTGGCTCCATTCAGAGAGATATAGTGCACCATGGACCATACTATAGGCTACTCCAACAGTAGACAACAAAATGTGCCAAAATACCATCTTGTCATAGGAAAACCCTAAAAAAATGAGGGGAGAATTGCGAAGTGCAAGAACAGGAGCAATAGCGAATTGTACTAGTGCAATGTATGCAAACCTTGGAAAAGTGCCATCATTTTGTCGGTCAAAATTTACCAAGGAAAAGTAAATCAATACAGCGAAATAAGCAAGTAAGTGGATAGCTGTGAAAAACTGGATTTCAAAGCATGGTATTCTCAGCACAAAGTTGTATTTTTGAATGCTGGATAATACTTTTGGCAGGGTAACTGGTCTACCCCGATACAAGTTGGTTTCAATTAAAAGCAGCATCAAAGCAGCGACTGTAGTCCATATTATTGTCGATTGATAGTCTAAGCACTGTGCCATTGATATAAATAGGTAGGGCAAAAAAGGCGCTTTCTTTGAAAATAAAACAACCAAGCCACATGACGCAAAAATGTCGCACAAATTCAATGTGCTACCAACTTAATCAGGAAAAACGACTGTGATGATCTAAATATGTGAAAAATATATTATTGAAAACAATTATTCATAGTCGCCTAATTCTTCTAGTGATTTTCCATTGGTTTCTGGAATTAAGAATGTGAAAAGAAGACCGAGGAAACAACATCCAGAGAAGATCCACAACAACATTGGAACGCCCCCACTGGTGGTCTTGAGAGGGTCGAATGCTTGAGCAGCAAGAATAGCTCCCAATTTACCTGCTGCTGCAGACATACCATGAGCGGAAGATCTGACGTGTGTTGGGAAAGCTTCTGCAGGAACAATAAAGGTAGTAGAGTTTGGTCCAAAGTTGAAGAAGAATTGCGCAACACAATACACGAATACAAATCCACCAATAGCATTGTTCTTAAGAGTGTCATACAAGCCTCCTAGTAAAGCAAAGCAAATGGTCAAAACTGTGAAACCCATAAATTGAATTGGCTTACGTCCAATTCTGTCAACAAAGAATACGGTAAAGAAGTAACCTGGAAAGTTACCACACAAGTTGACAATAGTAGTACCAATAGCCAAATTCCAGACAACATCATAAGCAGGTGGTTTACCAGCTGGGGCACCCCAGCCGATAGCTTTAATAATAGTAGTGGTGTTCAAATTAGTTCCATAGTAACCAATATCCAAGAAGAACCAAGTCATAGCAGTACCAATCAAAACCTTAAGATTACCCCACTTTGAAAAGTAAGTAGCAAATCCAGAAACAAAGGAAACTTTTCTTAGTTTTGGAGCCTCAATATCTTCTTCATTAGCTTTTGAAGAATTCATGAATTGAAGTGCGCTTCTGGCACCACCAGCAATATCACCTTGAACATCCATGGCAAACCTAGGAGTTTCTGGGATGGTCAATCTAAAGTAGACTGCACACAAAGCAGGAACCATACCAAATCCAGCAATCACTCTCCATACGTAGTCCAAGTTCATAGGATCGCTGTATGCCATATCTCTGTATGAAAGTAATGCAAGAACAGAAACAACTGAACCAAGGAGAATACCAACACCTTGCATAGCAAACACCAAAGCAATCATAGTACCTCTGTTCTTTACTGAAGCAAATTCAGAAGTAATAACACCAGACACTGGGTAGTCACCACCAACACCAACACCGAGAATGAATCTCCAGAAACCGAGAACAGCAACAAAGGAAAGTCCTCTAGCTGGAGGAGCAGCAAGCGCGCAACCTAAAGCACCAATCATCAAAATAATCAATTCAACACCATACATTCTCTTTCTTCCGAAAATGTCTCCCATAATTCCGAAAATGAATTGGCCAACCAAGTTACCCCAAGAAGAGGCAGCCTTCAACCATCCAGATTCAAATGCAGGAACAGTGTTTCCAGCGTTGCTGTAATATACATAACCGACAATAGTAACTACAATGGAAATTACAAAGTTGTCATAAGAGTCGGTCAAGAACCCAGAGCCAGCAACAAGAACAGCTCTCCAGTGAGCAGGAGACCAACTAGCTAAATCTAATTCAGCCAAAGCAGCTTTTCTGAGATCAGTCTCGTTTTGATCTTTGTGTTCTTCAGCGAGAATGAATGTATCGTTTTCGTTTTCACCCATAAGTTATGTAATGGGGTTAAATTTCCTTCCTTTTTATGCGCGCCCTGTGGTGATTAATATTTTTCATGGTGTCCAGTATAATCTTTAGATTTGAAAACGTGGAAGAAAAAACATTTCATTTGACCCCCCGGATAGGAAATTTTTACTTTTTTGATGCCCACGTTTTTCTCTCTTAAATCTCATTCGCCTCACTTGCCCTTAACGAAGGGGTATAATTGTCACATGTGACTTTCACCTGCAAGAAACCGCCTCTGCTTAAGAACCTCTTAATACGTTGGTAGTTGCTGCAAATATATTCCTAGCAATATATATAAATTTTCGTTCAAAATTCATGAATCTTGAACTTTGCTTATTTCTGAAAAAGATTAAACCACAAATAAGCTTGTGTAACCGTGGCGACTATTTTTAGAAGCCATTCAAAAATAGATGCGGGGGAATATGATTGATTTCGCAGAATTGCGCTGGGATTATCTAAAGAAATGTTGGTATGGCAATCCTTTATAATATTATTACCAGGCGATTTCCCACTGCTTTCAAGTTCTACTTTGAAACAATCTTCCCAAGCAAAAACAATTTTCACTAGCGGATTTCAATTCCCGTCAGCCCTGATTTGAAACAATCTCCAAAAGATGAAAATGTGGGCAAATTGATATTGCTATCTTGGAACCCTTGCGAATAACTAATAATCATCGTTGGTACATACCGCCATCTACAGAGAAACAGCATTCGTGAGCTACGTCCTACATTTGAAACTACAAAATGAATCCAGAGCTGGTCCACAGACCATCGTGTTACTTGATTGGACAACAAAATCTGCAATTCTTTTACTTGAACAATAGTCCTTGATTGGTTCTCATTAACCTATAGATAGATTCAACTTGGACTAATCGTTAATGTCTAACACACCGCATAATTTAAACAAAATTTATTATAAACTAGACATTGTTGCTAGGGCCAGCTACTCCAGCATCATGAATTTTTTCAATCCACCACTGAGTCAAGTATGCACAGCATCCCAAGAATCTAACAAGAGACAAACCTGCCACCGACCAAAATAGGAAAGTAAGGTATGGGTTTATATAGTTTGCAGTTCCTGCTTGGCTTTCACCATTAGGGAACATGATATTGAGTGCCAACTTGTTTGTAAACACAGCAATCAAAGTAAGATTGCAGATAACCCAGAATAATACAACTTTTGTACGGAATTCTTTGGTGCCATCTTCCTTCTTGGTCTTTTCATCCACTGTGTTGTCCTTTTCTTCTTTGTTGTCTTTGTTGAACATTAGTTGCTTTTCACTTTCCTTCCATGCGGCATCTACTTCATCTTGATCAGTTGGAACTTCAACTTCAAACACTTCTTGACCATCTGCAGTAACCACTTTCTTTACACCCCCTCCAACTTCTTCAATTTTGTTATCACCCTTGGTACCCCAGGAAACATCGTGCAAGTTACAGAAAGAGTAAACCATAAAGATGTTGATATAAGTTGGTAAGAGGAATAGATATTGAATCATACTGGTGAAACAATGCCATGGATCAAGATGCATGATGGAAGCAATTAAATATAGACCATAAGTGGAAAGAGTGGATACAACTATGTCTCTGAATGTAGGTGATGCAAGCACACTCTTGAACACTGCTGCAGCATCCTTGCTTTGATTGGCGGCAGAGAAAACGTCAAACTGTACCTTAATACTCCATCCTCCCAAGAAGACCATAAGTCCCATGATAATAGCAAAGAAGATAGAAATCAAATAATACAACCAGCGAGAACCTTGTGGGCGATTACCCAAAGCAGCAATTAACATTGAAACTAATGTAACAATGTAGACAAAATTGAGGATATCAAACATTGGGAATCCTTTGAATGGATCAGTCTGGACCAAAGCTGGGTTAGCGGTTTCCGCATCTTTGGTATCAAACAAAAACTAAACGTAAGTTAGAAGTTTACCTTGAAAGCCAAGTAAAAGTTACCAATTTGGAACCATGCAAACAAGATGTTGATACCATTGTAAATAAACTCTAGCGTAAACATGAACTTTTGGAAGAAAGAGTGAGGCGAACTGTAGATTTGCATAAAGTGCAATTCAGCATGAATAGCACAAAAGAAGGAACCGTTCAACCAACGTCTTCTTTGAGAAACCAATTCAGCCAAGGTATCTGGTACGTCAGTCTCAGCTCTTGCACTCTTTACGTATTTCAAAACCCAAGGTTCGGTTTTCTTTGTTACCAATTCGAAACACAGAATACGATCTTCGGCAAGGTACAAATTAGAAGTAAAAATATCTGCTGCTGGATTTTCTCCCAAAAAGTATTGTTCCAAAGGCCTTCCTAGTAGCGCCTTGTACCTGTAAGCAGAAAAGGCACCAGGTAATACTGAGATGTAGCCAAATACTGATTCAAGTGGTTTATCCAAAATGTTGGACATCTTGTATTCAAAGTTTTGAGCTGCAACTAGGGGGTTGAATAAATTCTTTCCAACCTTTCCAATTTCAGCACGGATTTCACCACAAGCTCCTCCAACAAGCGGGTTTCTGTCAAAAGCTCTCCACAGGTGGAAGAACGCAGTTTCGGAAGGTTTAGTACCGACATCAAGCAACATACATACTTCAGGGTTAATGGTTTCACAAATAGCGTTAAAGAACCATTTGTGCGAATTGATCTATTTGAGATACGAAATACCTTTTTAGCATTCTTTTCTTTGAGGACAAAAATAATTTGAGTTGGGACGACACCGTCTCTTCTGGTACGAATATTGAACTGTCTATCAACAGCCACTTGAGTAGTGGATTCAAAGATGTGTGCAGTAACTGGCTTGCCATCAACAGAGGCTCTTGGAAGCCCTTTAATGTACACGCCCAATGTAGACAATACAGTCAATACTCTTGGGTTGATCTTTTGACGACCATCGGAAACAATGACAACAACAAAGTTCTTCCAGCCATCTTTTCCCCAAGAGAATGGACACTCCTTTGAACACAAGTATGAAATATTTTTGGCCACAGCCATCATCGATTTAGTGAAGAGATCATCGTCTTCATTGTACATGGTTACTACAAGAGCAACCTTAACTTCTCTGTTGTATCTTCTAGCTCTGAGGTGATACTTTTCGGGAAATTCTTCTGGTTCGCAAGTAACACCAGTATAAGTAGTGTGAGTAAATTCTTCCCCAGTGGTATATTCGGCATCTTGAAGAATATGCTTTGAGAGAGGAATACTCATAACAAAGTTTCCTGAATGAGCTTTGACTCTTCGCATGGTGGTAGGTCCTCTCTTGACAGTTTCGAATCTTCCAAAGTCACTACAATTAGCAAATATTTACCTTGGAGGAGGTACATACTCTTGTCTGCGGTACTGTTGATATTGCTGGTCAGAATCATACCGACTGTACTCTTGTTGCGGCGGGCCATTTTGAATTTGATCGTATCTCTGTTGTGGAGGTGCACTGTTGTATTGGCCAGGTTGATATCCAGATTGATATTGACCTTGGGTGTACTGTTGGTTATTGGACATGAAGCTAAAGAAAACAACTGCGCTTTTTTATTTGTTTTGTCGGTGGCGTTGCAAGATTGACCGTAAAGTGATTTGTGATTGAATTTACATAAACAAACCAAAGAAATTGTAAATAAAAGCGAATATTCTCAGCCGCACCTTGGTTTATAACCAATCTTGCCCGTCTTCTAGTTTGTTTTTTACCTGACTTGGAAAGTTGCCATTTTATTGTGGAGGTGCGTTTTCTCAGCCCAAATATAGCCATCGAGTTGGAGCACCAAAGGGTTGCAAAGGAGCCTTTGAAAATGCGTAACATCCGCTCTGTCTAGTTGTCAATTGCTCAGCCCGTAAAGTATGTCATCCAAATATAGAATATTTATGCTTGAAAAGTTGTTTATTACTGAATATAGAAAGTCTACAAAGAACAAAATACTATATTAAAGCAATATTTTCAAATCAAAAGGCTGAGTGATATCAAATCTGCCAGTCAACAACTTCTCAGCAAGGGTATCAATATACAACCGTGGAATATAGCTAGCATAGCACATTTTACGCAGGATGTAAATATTGAGTTCGTGAGGAAATGCGAGTAACAAAAGTGATCTCCTAGCCAGAAACAAGTGGACCAGATTCTGTTTGAATTCCTGGCGGTTGCGGTCTGTAATGGTGGTATCGTAAACTCCATTTACTTTCATTTCAGTTATAAAGTGATTGCCATACATGGAGTGCGGGAACGTAAACTGCTGTGTGATGAGAGACAAGTTCTTGATGGACGTGTTTTCGCTGATAATTTCAAAGTCAAATCCAGCATCATACTCAATATCAAGGGTTTCGAGGTGGAGGTGATTTTGCAAGGCAATTTTGAGGTCCAGAGTATTTTGTTTGGTGAACATGTTGTATGTAAATGAGAGAAAAGTCAATTCTTGATTCTTTTGTAATAATTGCACAAAGTAATCTTGATTAAAGTCTAGCAAGTTGATTGAAGTCCATTCCAATTCCTTTAAATTTTCAATAACAGGGATATCATGGTTGCTAAAAGAAATTGCGTGCAATTTTAATACAGATAAAGTAGAATGTCCAATCAATTGATGAACAATTGGAATAGGAATATTTACATTACCCAACTGCAATTTTTGGACTGGGGGTTTCTTGGTTGAGAGATCTAAATCGTGCCATCGGTCATCCAACTGAACATTTACAAGGGCAACATCCACCAATTTCAGCTTTAATAAATTGCGGATGTGAGTTTGGTGTTCTTCACTCAAATACATGTCATTCAATTCGAGACAGGTGAGCGGAGTATAAAGCAGCTGATCATAGAAATCGGACGAAGGTGGTCGAAACCCTAATAATAAATCATCAATTACATCTTAAAATCAGCTTTTGTACATGGTGTAGGTGAAATTTCAACAATTCGACACTTTCCTTCCCCAAACAGTCGTAATGCAACTCCAAAACCTGATTTGACGATGAAAGTGCATTCAGAATAATATTTGTATATTTGGAAGAGTAAATTTGTACGGTGGGTATTGAAGCAAGAGCCTTTTCGAGTATCGCCATTCTGTTGGCAAAATTAAGCAAGTCTTGCACTTCTATAAAGCCTTGTACTTCTGAAATACTTAGATCTGCTGAAATATCGTCACATATTTGGTACTGATCTCCCTTTGTAATCACAAATGATAGTGGGGTTTCTCCCAAACATGAGTAGCGAAATAGTTCCCCGCTCCGTTTGAAATCCTGATACACAAGTAGGTGTTGATCAGCGAACTGATAATTTTTGAACAACTTTCGCAAAAAGCCTTCGAAATTCATGTGAAGTTTTCCCAGGTTTCTTTTCAAAACTTGTAATCAGCCCCTTTATGGTGAAACAGGTCCCGGCCTAGTCCTTTCACAGTACGAATTTCAGAGTGTGTGAAACGTTTCTCTAAAAAAGATCTTGATGAACAATGCAATAAAAGCTAACCACAAAGTGTTAAGATAGCGATTAGGGGTTGCATTTGCTCTATATTTCGGAATATTTTTGAGCGGAGATTGTTTGGAACGGGACCTTTTTGTGTCAACAATTTGGATAAGAAATCAGTGATCTTTAGCTGTAAAACACAAACATGAAGGGCATTAACCCACTAACCATTACTAATAATAGCGCTTGTTTTTTGATTGTTTCCCACCGTACCAGCAAAACAATGTGCGGAACGGATTCTCGAATTGGACTAAATGGATTTACGAAAATGGAAATAAAGTATAAAGCAAGTGGTATAGATTGGGCACCGGATGATACCAGTTTTCTTAACTGATAATTACCGCTCAAGTTGTTCTCAAGTTGTCAAGAATAACAACTTATCTGAGATAAGCAATTAAGGTCAGAAACGGGGGATAAGGCACTGGATATATTAAAGTTTGAATTATCAGGAGCATTCAGTGCCAGATTCACACTTGCAAGTACTATAGAATTTCAAAACTTCATATAAGAGATATATTGCTGGAAAATCTTATTTATTATCCCTCCCGATTTCAAATTTGCGCTCAATCCAAACCACGGTTGTTTGTAAACTTCTGTCAAGTTTGACTCGAACGTGATATAATGCTTCTGTTTCTTGCGGGAACGATTCATTGAACTTCCAATTCCTCTTGTTGATGGAAGCAGTGAGAGTTTCTTTAAAGCCCACAACTGCAATTCGAAAAGTAACTCTTGCAAATAATAGTTTGCTAATAATAGCATATCCATGAACAATCCTTTCTCTTCCATTAAAGTCTGCATATCTGTATGGATCACGATAAGAAAACTTGTGCATAGCAGAACCGTTGAAAGGCAAAGGAATACTATCCAAAGACCCTTTTACCTTCCAAATAATTCCAAGCTCCCATAGATTGTCTCCCCATGAAGCTTTTGATAAATTATGACTGCCGAGATAAAGCCAACCATTTTTTCCCAATTCGTCAATTCTCCACATCATCTTTGAGTGATAACTTTGATGATTATCTGTCTCTGCAAGGTGATATAACATATTTTGTTTCCTTAAAGTCATAACAGGATCAAAAAATTGCGCGTCATCATCCACAGCAATCTTCAGATCACCAAGCTTGCATCCTATACTATTTGCAAAAGAAGTCATCCATTCGCGATTTGAAGTAGCGCCCCCAAGAGAAAAGGCTTGGACAATAACGGGGCAATTTGAATAATCAGTCGAATCCAGTTTGAATATTTCTTTCAGTATTTCCATTCCATAAAACTTGTCCATTGACCTTCTGACTTTGGGGACAGTCATACAAATTCGAATGTTTGGGTCAAGTTGAGTCAAATCCAATTTAAAATTTTGTAGTTTTCTCGACCATTCCAGTGCACCAGCTCTTTCAACAAAATGCTGCAGGTCGCTGAAAAAGTTACAAGCTGTTCTAACTTGAGTATATAGATAATCTTGGTAAAAGAAAGAATCAGTCATGGCATCCCACTGGCAATCTTGTGATGTATTAAAAGATGAAATAATAACACGCAAGTGAGTGGAATATTCCAAAATCATTAGTTTTGCATGGAATATTGAATATGCACCCTGAACAAGGTATGGTTTCACAAGTTGTAAAGACTGCTTTCTGATACAAGAGCAATTTTTTGCACTGATTATTTTTTGAGTTGTTGTATAACAAGTTGTTGGATAGTGTTCTGGATAGTCATCTGGAAGTAGGTCGTTAATAATCAGCGCAGGAAGCAAGTTGCACTGTTGGCATATATTGATGGAGCAAGTCCAACAAAATGTGTAGGTTTCAACAAGCTCTACTTGACAGGCAGAACATCGGGGTTCTATATCAGTATCAAAATGAAAGGGATTGTGGCACCACCATACTTGATCTAGGGACTGTTCACATTCCATAATTACAGTCAATTCGACATTTTGGTCAAAGTTGTCCATAAAAAACTCCTTATCCCAGGGATCAAATGTTGTAATCAAAGCTGATACTAGATTTTCCCTCGGTAATAACTCATCCAATGATACGAGAGCTTCAGGAGGCTGCTTCTTACTTGAATGGTGATTATTTGTATATGCTATTCGAGGTGTAAGTTGAAGAGGCATCTTTGGAGGGTATATTTTGGTGCCAACCATAGAATAAGACTTTGGAACTTCTAGATGCATAATAGGCAATTCTGGCCACTTTCCTTGTTGTAATCGATCACTTCTTCCAACAAATGATAATGTACCAGAACCATAAAAAATATTATCATTTCGTAAGGTTCCTCTAAAGGTTGCGTTTTCCAAGCCTTCCTCGGTATACCACACCAACTCGTCAGCTATAGTTAGTAAGACATAAGTACTATCAGATTCATTTCTAGCAGAATCCAAACTGCTTGATGCCAAATTATTGAGTCCCTTCATTGATTTTAAGCTTTGATTTGCAAAAAAAAGTCAACAAAACTCCTGTTAGTCCTGTTCCTTATGCAGTGAGCCCTCATATGGATGTCAATACAAGAATCAAAGTATTAACCAGACATATTTCTGGATTACCTTACAAAAATCGCACGAATGGTCCTTTACCAAAATATTTGCAAATTAGACAATTCGTTGGACAAGACTTGGTAGGCTTTGAAGGATGTATTCCAAATCAAAAAGAATTCAATGACTACACTCTAAAAGCATTTAAATGGAACTATACGATGTGTCATTTATACTTAGAATATCATTGGTTTCTGAATGACTATCCTGCGTTTGTTTATTCTACTTTGCCTTGGGCAACTATTCGCAATGAATGTACTCGCTGGAGAAGATGGTTAGCCTGTGATGAAGCAAGAAGTTTACCTACTTTGGATTTTACTTCGTCTTCGTTCTGGCAAGGAACTTTACCTCCATATCGGGAAAGCCAAAATGAATATTCTGAACCAAGCGAATCCCCCTCTAGCATTCATTCTTTAGAAGATGGCGAAGTTGAAGCTCAAGTAGGAGGTGAAATGGTTATTTCTACGAGTCTTGCCAATTTGAACAATTAAATATAAAGCAAGTTTTGGAGCCGAAGCTCCTATTTACAATATACACAACCAATTGCATAGACTTTGCGTTACAAAGAATTTATATAATCACCCATTCCAATTACCTAATATCTGCGGATGCTTTTCCACATTATTTGTCATACTGCTAGAATATTCAAAATATTACACCTCTTCCTGCCACTTGGATGACAAGGTCCAGAAAAACTCGTTTGGGGCAAGCTTCAATCCCATTACCACCTGGTAAAATGTATATACAATACCTACATTGAATGGTAGCTGCCACTACCAGTAGGAACAAAAGATCAAAAACTAGAGCTGCCATGTCGCTTTCCGCACCGTTAATAAACCACGGTTTGATCATTTATTTTGCAATGTAGGTACTCTGTGGGCATCGACTTTCAATTTTTCAGTTTTCAGATCTGTGAAATGCAAATTGCAGTAGATTCACATTCAAGAGAATGGAATATTATTGCTGAAAAACTGCACAAATCAAAACGCATCATATTCATCACCGGAGCGGGGATATCTGTAAGCGGAGGTATACCAGTAATATTGTTGTTTATAAAGGACTTTCGCTCTTCAGACGGTCTCTATGATCTAGTTAAGCAACGCTATCCAGACTTGGTTTGCAAAGGAAAAGATTTATTTAGCGCCTCCTTATTTAAAGATAAGAGACAAACCAGCTTGTTTTATAGTTTTATGGCTGCTTTGAAAAAAACTTCAGATGATGCGTGTGTAACTAAAACTCACCAGTTCATCAAACAACTTTCTGACTGGAACAAATTGCTGCGCTGTTATACTCAAAATATAGATGATTTAGACGATAGAGCAGGGTTATACTCTGGATTTGATTCAAAGGCGCACGTTGTTAAAATGCATGGTGATCTGAACACTGTCAAATGCACTCTGTGTAGCCACTCTCAATTTTCTGATGAAGCCATTCTGAATATGTTTGATAGCGGTGAAGCACCCGCATGTCCAAAGTGTTTTGAAATAGCTTCCAATCGCGATAAACTAGGAAAACGACCTGTAAATATTGGAACCCTTAGGCCTAATATAGTGCTATATGATGAGCATCACTCTAAAGGGGAGTTGATTGCTGATTTACAAAACAGTGATCTAAAAAAGAAACCTGATGTGTTGATAGTCATGGGAACATCTTTAAAAATAGTTGGAGTGAAGCGATTGATAAAAGCATTTGCAGAGCCAATTAAAGAAAAGGGAGGGTTTGGTAGGTGCATTTAATTCTAGTGTTGTATGTAAATATGAACGAAGCTTCAAAAGAATGGGAGAGCGTATTCAGCTATCAGTTAATAGGCGCTTCAGATTCTTCGTGCGAAATGCTGTGGAAGAAAATGGAAGAGCTGCGAGAGATTCAATTACAAAATAAGATCAAAAGAGAGAAGCAAAAAGAGCAGCGAATTCTCAAGAAAGAGAGGGAGATGGCTGTTGTATCTAGTATTGAAAATCACTTTAAAGCAATTAAAAGTAACTTTTTAGCTCACCATAGCCGTGGAAGCAAATGCCAAACCTGCTGTAAAGTCAAAATTTGACTTAAAACATACCGCTACTCTGGAAGGTAACTTTTAGTTTAATTAGAAATCACTAATAAATTAAAAGTGTGAGTAGCCCATACATTTTGATTTTCTTAATAAATCTGAAGCATATTTTTTTTTCTTTTTCAAAACATGCCTGGACCAAAAAAGAAGACTGGGCTAGGAAGAGCATTGATAAGAGACAGATTCCGAACCAACCCAAACTCATTCATTAACGATGACGGTTTAGTTAAAGTAATTGTTTATTAATAAGAACAACCATGAAACTGATGCGGACTATGAACAAAAAGTAAATATGCAGTCAATTACTCAAGAAAATGATTTGGAGGCTTTCTTGACTTCTGCCGAACTTGCAGATACTGACTTTACCGCAGAAAGACTAAATATCACAGTTGTTTCATCAACTCAAAACAATTTTGTACTTACAGAAAAACAAGAGAGGGAAACACTTCGCTTGCATTCAGAGAATAAAGATTCTCTTACTATTCCTAGGAGACCAAAATGGGATGCGAATACCACTGCACAGCAATTACAAAAAGATGAAAAGGAATCATTTTTGGACTGGCGAAGAGGACTAGTTTACTTGGAGGAAGAAAAAGGTCTTTTGCTGACCCCTTATGAAAGAAATATTGAAGTTTGGAGACAGTTGTGGAGAGTTATTGAGCGCAGTGAACTGGTTGTTCAAATTGTTGATGCTCGAAATCCGTTGTTTTTCCAGTCCGAAGATTTACAGAAATATGTCAAAGAAGTGGATGAAAACAAAGTAAATTTGCTATTGGTAAACAAGGCCGATTTGCTCACTGTTGCGCAAAGGTACTTTTTGTTAATGAAAGAATTTCGTGGGGGAAATATTTCCGCGAAAAGGGAATTGAATACACTTTCTTTTCCGCCATGCAAGCTAGAGAAGTGCTGGAACAAGAAAAACTTCAAGAAGAAAACCCGAATCTTGTAATTGAGGTTGAAAGTGAAGAAAGGGATTTGCTAACAGTTCCAGAAGATGCCAAAATTATTGGTGCTCTGGATTTAATTGATTTACTTCAAGAGCTTTGCCCAGAATCTGATCATTCTCTGCAAACAGGAAAACGAACTATTGGCTTTGTCGGATATCCTAATGTTGGTAAATCTTCTACTTTGAATGCCTTGGTTGGTGCAACAAAAGTCACTGTAAGCTCTACTCCTGGTAAGACAAAGCATTTTCAAACTATTCATTTGTCGGATTCTATTATTCTTTGTGATTGTCCTGGGTTGGTGTTCCCATCATTTGCTACTACAAAAGCTGAAATGGTAATTAATGGTGTACTTCCAATTGATCAATTGAGAGAGCATGTTGGGCCATCTACTTTGATAGGACAAAGAATACCAAAGTATTATTTAGAAGCTATTTATGGTATAAAAATCAACACCAGGAATATAGAAGGGGAACTGATTAGTCGCACGCCAACCGCCGAGGAACTGCTATCCGCTTATGCAAGTAATCTATTATTAATATCAAGTTGCAAGAGGTTTTGCCAAGAGTAGTCAGGGTAACCCTGATGAAGCGAGAGCAGCTAGATATATTTTGAAAGACTATGTAAATGGCAAATTATTGTACGTTCATCCTCCACCGGGAATAAATCCTCAGCAATTTAATAGAGAAATATACGAAGACGAAACTTTACTAGCAAAACAAATTAAAAAACTAGACCTCGCAACCATTCAAGAAAAGATTGCTTCTTCTACGGTCGAAGCAAAGCACAAGGTAAATCTATTTTAATTGTAGGGAAATGGGATAATCAGCAACTCTAAACAAGTTGACAATGAATTTTTCCAAACAAAAAGCGTCAAAGCGAGAACAAATGGTAATCGCAAGATCATGAATAATGACTTTTCGAGAGTAAACTTTTTCCCACACCAAGAGCAGGGTGAAACTGCATTACCTGGTAAGAAGAGCCACAAGAAGGAAAAGAGAAAGAAAGTCCATGTTCACTGGACTACTCAAGAGTAGTTCATCTGTTTACTAAAATAATATTTTAAAGTTTCAAAGTTACACCCAAGAATATATGATATTACTTTATTCATAGAGAGGACGATAAAGCCGGGACATACTTTTTAGTGCTTTCGTTTGCAAATGGATAATCTGTGTATCCAGCTTGATCATGAGTGTAAAAAGTGCTTCTGTCGTATGGATTTAATTCTAACCCATTACGAATTCTGTGTGGTAAATCAGGGTTTGCAATGAATACTCGACCAAAAGCAACTACATCACCAGTACGATCTGAATGAGGTTCAGCTTCACTAGCAGAGTATCCACCAGCTGAAAAGAACACAGTTGGGTGTTCTGGTGATGGATCAGGGAGAGTGATTGCTTTATCCTTGGTAAATTTAGACACGGTTTTTGGATCTATTCCACGTAAGATAGCACGGAATTTGTCGCAGGTGAATAATTTATCGTCTTGGGATGCATTTCCAAATCGGTTATCGGTCACAGAGATATAGGCGAGCTTGGGGAATCTCCTTTTGATTTCAGACACTAAATATCCAAAGGTTTCGAAAGGATCTTCTTCGTTCCCCATTCCTTGGAAAACAGAGAAGGGAGAGATTCTGATAGCAGTGCGCTCTTGACCAATTTCTTGTGTGACAGATTCAATTGCTTCGAGGGCAAACCTGGCCCTGTTTTCTAAAGATCCACCATAAATATCAGTCCTCTTGTTGCTGGACCGTTGTAAAAACTGATCTGGAAGATACCCATGCGCTCCGTGGATTTCTACACCGTCGAAACCTGCTTCAATAGCATTTCTGGCGGCATTCTTGTAATGGGACATGTACCTTTTTATATCTTGAATAGTCAATGCTCGAGGAATTGGACCACCTTCTTCAACTGGCACGTCTGAAGCAGAAACAATTTCCACACCTTCTTCTTTTCCGCCGTTTGCTCTACCTAATGCCCAGAGTTGACAAAAGATGACGCTCTCCTTTTCATGTACTACCTTGGTAACTGATTTCCATGCTTCCACTTGCTCTTGATTGTAGATTCCAGGTGCAAACGGATATCCACCAGCTTCCTTTGCGATAAATGTCGCCTCTGTTACCAATAGTCCACCAGAAGCCCTCTGTTTATAATATTCAGCAACGAATGGTTGAGGAATATGATTTGGAGCTCTGTATCTAGTTAGTGGAGCTAACCCAACACGATGTTTGAGAGTCTTGGTCCCAACTTTAAGTGGCTTCCACAATCTTGAATTTGGGTTACCGTAAGGAGCATAGCATCTTGCATGACTGTTATTTTCAACCATTTTCTTTAATCTCTCAATTTTAAAAGTCATTTAAATAGGGAAAATGGAAAAAAGTATTTTCCGCACCTTAAAGGGAAAAGTAGGCCGATAGCAAAAATCCGATTGCGTGATACCCAATACAAGATTACGCATGGTATTGAAATAAAATGCGCATTAATCTGAATCATATTGCGCCATTTGCAATTACATCCTTTCCAGCTATGATTGAATACTGGGCTTTGGTGAGAAAAAGCTTAGATAAAATCATCGAAAAGACCAATGTAGAAATTAATGCCAAAACCAAAGTAATGGAGCATATGCGATGTATCAACGGAGTATACTCAAGGAGAGGATATTAAAAGTGTGCAAAAAACAAATAGGTACTTGAAAAACTATAAAAAGTGTATTAAACCAGTTATTCACTTTTCATTGTAGTAATCGTCCAAAAGATCCATTGCGCTGACTTGATTTTGCAAGTCTGAAACGCCGTTGATTGGAGTGGTGTCAACTTCAGAAGAGCCAGTCTTTGTATCCAAATATACACCGCCGATTTGTCTTTTTTGTCCAATGTTCATACCTGATTGAGAAGCGCCGCCAGTAAATCCAGTTAACTTTGGAACGGCAAACTTTGCTTCGTTCAATTGCTCTTCAGTAAAGGTGCGCTCAACTTTTTGAGCAAGTTTTGGTCCTAGTCTTGGTCCATCAAATCCATTCTTTTCTGCTACTCTAGAGATAGCAAATATACAGTCAACAACCTAAATTAAAAAGAGCTACTTGATTCAAGTTCTTCTTTTCATACAAATCAATAGTTTGGAAAGATTCAAACGATGGAACTCCTAAATCTGTTACACCTTGCAAGAAAGCATGGATATTTTCCATTTGCTTAAACGCTAGTTTCGAAGTGCTAGGCTTGATTGGTTTACGATCTGGCATCAAGTTGTTGATTAATTTACATAGGGCTACACCATCTTTCAAAGCATCTGCAAATTCTCCTTCCAGCTGTACAAAAGCTACCTGCTCAACCCATTCCCTGGCCTCTTGCTCTCTTTCTGGAGAGTATTTTGATTGCTGTTTAAGCTTCAAGTCGTTATCAAGGCCTTTTACAGGTTGGGGATTGTTATTTCCAGCTAGCATGTGGAGTAAAGTTTTGAAAGCACTTGTTTGTTGCCTCCCAAAAGTGGCTGGAACGAGGCTTCAATCAAAGTTTTGGAAAATTTATGAGACTTGCACTGACAACAAATGCAGGACCTGCTCGTTGGTATTCAATAACGACGTAATATTATTTAATTCAGAAAGAACCAATGGTATAATAGACAGTCACACGACAAGTATGTAAAGTTGGCGCAGAAACATGGATATCGGTGCCGTTCAGCATATAAATTATTTGAAATACAAGAGAAATTCAAAATATTAAAGCGCAACGATATTATTCTAGATTTGGGTGCCTGTCCTGGCGGTTGGTCGCAGGTTGCGTCCAAGTATGGTAAAACAATATCAGTAGATTTGCTCCCAATGGAAGAAATCAACAATTGCCATATCATAACAGGAGATATCCATGATGAACAAGTTATAAAGGAAATATCGCAGTACCAAGTAAATGTGGTATTATCTGACATGGCGCATTCCTTCACCGGTAATAGGACTTTGGATGTTGCACGAATGGATGAACTGGTAGAATTTGCGTTTAATGTTGCGAATATCTTGTTAAAGCCAGGTGGTAATTTTGTAGCCAAATATCTTCAAGGTAGTGGAGAACTTCAACTACGATCCATGTTGGAAACCAAGTTTGACAAGGTTTCTATGCTCAAACCCAAAGCATGTAGAAAAGAGTCAACAGAATCATATTTTATCTGTCAAGGATTCAAATGACCAACCCACCTAGTAATAAAAGAATTCTTATTCAAAAATGCTAATATAAAGGCGTCGCCAATCTATAAGCGATCGATTTATTTGGACACTACGTCCCTAAGGGAAAGTCTTGGCTGATTAACTGGGGCATCAGAGTACAGACTTCTGCTACTTAAAGTCTCTTCTGGAATGTGAATCGCTCTGAGAATACGCCCTAAATTAGCAACTATTACCATCCACTAGTTTGTTATGAAACTTTTCGATTAGAGCAAAACCAGAGTGTTTATGCTTGTAGGTTACCAATGCCGTCCCGCTAAATTTCCCATCAGTCGTTCTGACAATTAACCTTTCCATTGCTCCAAACTCTCTCAAGGCTCTCTATCTTTAGTGAAGTGTACCTGCAGATCTTCCTTTGTAATATCCGGACTTATATTAGACAGTTCAACCACCATTCTATTAGGGTTAAATTTCGCCTTATTCTTCATCGTTACTGGTGAGTTTGGTATTGATATTTCCATCACTGCATCGTTGTCACTGGCAACCAAGCGTGGTTTATCTGCATACAACCCGCCCTTCTCCAGTAAAGCGGACATTGTAGAGCTTGGCTTATTGTCGATCGTAATTGTGATCTGTTTTCTTTGTTGCTCAATCCTCCGTTCTATCTCTCGAAGAATACTAGAATTTCCCTCTGAATTTCTAGTGATAATCGTATTGCGTAGGTCTGTCGATGTGAGATTTCCGTTTGGTTTCCTTTGCTGCTTGCGGCCTTTCTGGACTTTATTCAAGCTATTCCTAAGGTCCTTCTTATCCAACTTGTTTGACTTTAACATTGGTGTGACAAAAAAGTGACCTTATTTTTTTTTGCAAAAATGAACCAAAATATATTCGATGTGTTTTCAGATGATGATGAGGAACAGGACCCAAGACTCATCAATGATCATTCCACAAAGAGAGCCGGATCACCGGATATTGAAAGAGAGGCTAAAAAATATCAGCAATCTACAACCACTTTTGCGGATGATTATGAACAATCAGTTGATAAAGAATATGCTGCAGCTAAAACTACCCTCGTAGAAAATACCGAAGAACAGTTGGTGGTGAAGCATCAAGTTAGACATCAAGTCGCTTTACCTCCAAATTATCCGTACGTTCCAATCTCGCAGCATGTTCCCCCAAAGGATCCTGCAAGAACATATCCTTTCACTTTGGATCCTTTCCAAAGAACTGCAATTCACTCTATTCAAAGAAATGAATCTGTTTTAGTATCTGCGCACACGTCAGCTGGTAAAACAGTTGTTGCAGAGTACGCAATTGCCACTGGCTTAAAGTTCAAGCAGCGTGTCATTTATACTTCGCCAATTAAGGCTTTGTCGAATCAAAAATATAGAGATTTACTGGAAGAGTTTGGAGATGTTGGATTAATGACTGGAGACGTTACAATCAATCCCGATGCGACTTGTTTAGTGATGACTACAGAGATTTTAAGAAGTATGCTTTATCGCGGAAGCGAAGTTATGAGGGAAGTTGCTTGGGTTGTATTTGATGAAATTCACTACATGCGCGACAAAGGTAAGCTGAATTAATAGTAGTTCGTGGAGTAGTATGGGAAGAAACTTTAATTTTATTGCCGGACAAAGTCAGATATGTCTTTCTTTCTGCAACAATTCCTAATGCGATCCAGTTTGCAGAGTGGATTTGCAAGATAAAGAGACAGCCTTGCCATGTCGTATTTACCAACTATAGACCAACCCCACTTCAACATTATTTATTCCCAGCACTGGGAGATGGTATTCATTTAGTGGTAGATGAAAAGTCCAACTTCCGTGAAGATAATTTCCAGAAAGCAATTGGATCTGTTGCAGACAAAGAAGAAGGAAAAAAGAAGGGCAGAAAATCAGACAAGTCGACAAAAGGAAGTTCCGATTTGACAAAAATCATAAAGATGATCACTCAAAAGAATTATCATCCGGTTATTGTTTTCTCTTTTAGCAAAAAGGAATGCGAGGCTAACGCACTGCAGTTATCCAAACTGGATTTCAACGGCCAAGATGAAAAGGATTTAGTTAAATCAGTATACACTAACGCCATTCATTCCCTAGGTGAAGATGACAGAACGCTGCCTCAAATAGAACATCTTTTGCCGTTATTGCAACGAGGTATCGGAATTCATCACAGTGGTCTTTTGCCTATTCTGAAAGAAGTGATCGAAATTCTATTTCAAGAAGGATTACTCAAAGTCCTTTTTGCAACAGAAACTTTCTCTATTGGTTTGAACATGCCTGCAAAGACTGTCGTGTTCACATCTGTGAGGAAATTTGATGGTAAAGAACAAAGGTGGCTATCTGGTGGCGAATACATACAAATGTCTGGAAGAGCTGGCCGAAGAGGTCTTGATGATAGAGGAATTGTAATTCTAATGATTGATGAAAAAATGGAACCAGATATTGCAAAAGGTATGCTCAAAGGTGTATCGGATTCTCTGGACTCTGCTTTCCACTTGACATATACAATGATTTTAAATTTGTCTCGTGTGGATGGTGTAACTCCAGAATACATGCTTGAGAGCTCATTCCACCAGCATCAAAATACTGCAAAAATTCCCGAAATTGCGAAAAGTAGATTTATATTAACCCAGACATCAAAATATACGAAGCCAGACACGATGAAGTAATAATCAAAAATGAAGATGTTGTTGCAGAATATTATAATATCTGCACGCAACTGCAAATATTTAGCAAGGATAAGCAAGCAGTGATTACTGCTCCAACTTATATATTGCCTTTCTTGCAGTGTGGTAGACTTGCAGCTGTTACTAGAGGTGATTTAGCATTTGGGTGGGGTATCATTGTAAATTACCAAAAATCTGTTGTAAGAAGTAAAAAAGACGATACTGAAACTTTGAAATATGTCGTAGATATTTTGCTCTATTGCGGGAGAGGGTCTACAGATAATTCTGATGTTAAGCCATGTCCAGATGATGAAGATGGAGACATGATTGTTGTTGGATGTACTTTGGACTCTATTTCTGCGATTTCTTCAGTTAGAATCAACGTTCCAAGCGAAATCAAATCAAGGGACAGTCGCCATAATTTATACAAGACAGTAAAAGAAGTAAAAAGAAGATTCAAGAATGAAATCCCGCTCCTAGATCCAGTAAAGGACATGCGTATTGCTGATGAAAGCTTCAAGAAGCTCATCTCCAAAATCCAGGTTTTGGAAAAAAAGAAAAAGGAGAGCGCTTTTGACAATAGTCCTGAGAAGGATGAATTATATTCCATGTATGAAAAGAAAGTAGAGTTGAAAACCAAAATCAGAGAATTGAAAAAGTCTTTCAGTCAAGCAGAATCTATCCTTCAAATGGACGAACTCAAAAGCAGACGCCGTGTGCTTAGAAGACTCGGCTACACTACCGAAAACGATGTAATTGAAGTAAAAGGAAGAGTTGCGTGTGAAATTTCAGCTGGCGATGAATTAATGTTGACTGAAATGATGTTTAATGGTGTATTTAATGACCTTACTGTTGAACAAACTGTAGCAGTTCTCAGCTGCTTTACCTTTGGAGAAGTAACAAAATCTAACGTTAGGGTTCTAAAGAAGAAAACGCTGAAATGCAGCCAGAAGTAAAAGAGCCATACGAAAAACTTCGTCAAACTGCAAAGCGAATTGCTGAAATATCGCTAGATTGTAAAATCGCAATGGATGTGAATGAATACATTGATTCCTTCAAGCCTACACTTATGAGTGTAGTATACGCTTGGGCAATTGGTGCCAAGTTCAGTCAGATCTGTAAAATGACTGATGTGTTTGAGGGCAGCATTATTAGATGTATGAGAAGATTAGAAGAATTACTTAGGCAGCTAGTTACCGCTTCTAAAGCTATCGGCAATGTGGAATTGGAAAACAAATTTACTGCAGGTAATTGACTTTTAAGCTAGGTATTGCTGCAATCAAGCGTGATATTGTGTTTGCAAATAGTTTGTATCTCTAATATAATTGATTCCATTGATAAAATTATTTCCATTTTGATAAGGATGGCTACGTCCCCAGTTTTTAGTGCTTTTTCTCCACAAAGTTGGAATTTATGCAGAGCTCCCTGAGAGTGACATTATCGCGATTAATGTCGGATTTAAAAGGGAACACTGCCATTCAAGTTGGGCTCAGCTAGTTTTCCCAAACATACAGTGAATTTTTGCGATCCTTGTGGCCCCCGCTTGTCCTCTTTTTGGCATTGCCGGAGTTTCAAATCAAACGTGATTAACGGTAATCAAGGGAAATTCTACTCGAGTTATTCGCATACATAGCACTTCTGGTAATTTGGTTTTCAACAGAATCAATCGTTTCACAGGGACTCTTTTTTCTTTCCTTGTGGTTTCGATTGTTACAGGAGTGAAGCCAAAAAATTCATGTGAAACAAGTCCCTGCTGACAGCCGATAAAAAAGTTTAACAAAAATGACAACTAGCGATCCACTAATGAAAAATGGTGATCATAGCAAAGTGAAGAGCAATCCGCTAGCAACAGAAAGAGAGCGCCGGCGAAAGATAAAAGACAAAATGTCAGAACTTAAAGAACTTGTTCCTTCAGAATATATATCCCAATATAACGACAAAGCAGGAATCTTGGAAGGGATCTCTGGTTACATCAAGCAGTTACAGTCGTTTATAATTGAACAGCACTCTAGAGATCCAGTAAAGTTTCACCTGTTGCCTTCGATTGCTTCAACAAATATTTCAAATAATTCTGGGACTCATTCTTCGCTGCTAACACTATTACCTCAATACAAACCGCCGGAGCATTTCAAGCCCATAATCAGAAAAGAAACTTTTACCGAACGAGAATCCTCAGTTGACAGCGATGAAGAAAGACCGTCAAAGAAAACACAAATTGATATATCTAATCTATTAATGTGACCTATGGAGTCTATAATTTTTAATATACCTAATAACTGATGCTTGCCATTACTCATTTTTAAGTCGCCACATATGCTTCAAAGTTTAAAAAAAATGCAGCAACCACCGACCACTTGCTGCTTCGAATATAGACCGATAATGATCACAATACTGGTGATAGGAGTTCTTATTAATTTGGGAGGATGGTTTTCTTCAAAGCAGACATCAGCAGCATACGGAATGTTTGGATATTTTATGCTGATAGCGGTGGATGTATTTGGAATTACTAGTGCACTACTAAAGAGACCTTTGTTGCTTAGAGTGTTTGTCGTATTGAAAGGCATCTGCATGGTGTTCTCTATTGCATTCTCAATTTACATATACACAGAGTACACTGTACAGAATCCGCCAACTGTCACCAAGGATTCGAGCGCTACGTCGCCGCAAACTATTTATGTTCCTAGTTATATTATATTCAACTATATGGTCTTGCTGTTCTCCTGCGTGCTATCCATCTATGTAATGTTCAAGACGCTTTCTTTGGCTAAATACTATGAAGAATCAAAGAAGGCCGCATACATCTTTGTCTTGGATTAATACTTAATAAACTTGTGTAAGAAATTCTGAATGTTGCACAAAAAATCCCTCTTGTGTCATGTGAATGAAAAGCGATAGTATAAAGGATTGGCAAGGTCGAGTGACCTTATGACCAAAGACTACCAGGATTTAACACAGGAAGAATGGGAAGAGCGAGAGAGGAAGCGAAAATCCAACCACACTGCCATTGAAAGGAAGCGGAGAATAAAAATCAACGAACAGATCCAGCAGTTGAAGAGTCTTATACCGCCCGATCATATTAGTGATGATACAGAAAAAGTCGCTATATTGCAGGATACTGCCAAATACATTCGTCAAATACAGGATATTCTACTGCAGTACTACAATAAAGACCCAAATCTGTACCCGGAAGTGTCCAGCTTACTGCCTACTAAAGCAAGTACAACACATTCGGTATTGCTTACATTACTACCTTCTTATCGTCCTCCTAGCGAGTTTAAGCCGGTCGTTCCGCTGTCAAAAGACTCCAAAGAGCAGAGCAACTCAATGGACGTGGAAAATCTGTTGTCCAAGTAGTGTCTTTTAGACAGCTAAACTGTTACTAGTTTTTATTATTAAAATCCATAAATGGTTTTTTGCGGTACATATTGCGGTGTTGTATTTTCCACTTCTATTTCTTTTTCTTCAGCAGACGGTGCTGGTATATACTCTGTCTTGACAATCTCCTGGTAGACCATCGGTGTTGTGAATCGAAGGCCATTCATCCGGTCAATTTCTTGAAGTGCAGTCTTGTCCCACACAATTTTATCAAATAATTCTTGGATGTACCTTCTTGTGGGAATTCGGATAGAATAATTACACGTTAACCTTAAAACTTGTAGATATAAAGCAGGAGATGTAAAGGTTTGCGGAGATTGCTGTTTTAAACTAACTTTAACAGACAAATTACACTGCAAGACGACGAGATGCTGCTGTGGCAATAATATGATTAGTGAGGTTTCCAAAGCATTTTAGCACTTCTGCTTCAGTAGCGTTTAAGGTGTAATGTAAAGGAGTAAAGGTTTGAGATCTCTTTGCTGGCCAAGAGCCTTCAAAGTCCCAATGTTTTAGCTAAAATTAATTAAACTCACCTCCAGCAGGTCACCGATATCTTTTGGAAGGCAAACAAGATTGTTGCTTTCCCACCCTAAACCAAACAACGCATCAGCACCAGCTGATGATTGGCATATCAATGTGAAACTGAACAAGCATGTACTAAATTTGAGTTTAATATTACCCTCTTACAGAAAGTGATTCCGACTTTCTAATAATTCTCATTAATGTCGGTAAAAAGTCATGTTTTGCCAAATACTTGTATCCAAACGAAGATGAAGCCATATTTCCCTAATATCAAGTCATAAATACTAATGCCCAGATTGCCGCTTTTAGTTTAAAGTATTCCACTGCTGCATTTTCAACCTCACTCTTTAGTATCTTGATAAAAGTTTGCAGCTCGCCATTCGTCTCTAGATATCTGCAACCTTCTGGAGATTGTGCTAATGATCTAAATAGGTGCATAGGGAATTCTATGACGCTTTTATCATCTTGATTGTCAAACGAGCGCATATAAAGCTCCACTGCCGCCACGTATTGGTAAACACCGTACTATGTTAAAATCATTTACCTCTAACCAATACGTCAATTCTTGCTTTGTGTACTCGTTCTTGGTTAAATAGTTAAATCCAGCGCTACACTCCATCATTTTCAGTAATAAGGAATTATCAAGTGCTGACAAGTGTTCAATATTTGGACGGCAGTTAACCAAACTCTCCAAAAATCTAGCATTTTTACACCCCTTCTTTAAAATATTAATGGTAGCCCCACATATAAGTTCTGAAGAGTCGAATAGCTTTGTAAATAGCAAAATACCTGTGGCACCAGCACTTCCGGAGCCCATTCGTACAAAGTGTCAGGGCACTCCTCTAACAGAGTATTAAAGAAGTTTGTGGCATGCAAACGCATTTCCTTATACCCAGAGGATAAAAGTTTAGACAATATTGCGCGTGCGTGGCCATCACTAGAGTCAAAGAATTTTACATTGAGTAGTTTCCTGTGTTGATAATCCATTTGATTATGTCGTCTCTTCCTCGCAACTCTGTAAGTTGATAATATAAACTCCATATATTGTGCTCTTCGAACAGTTTTTCTCCGTCAGGAGACCGCTGCAGCTTGCCCAAAAATGTGAAATATTCTCTGGCCAAACAGTTGTCCAGCTTATCCTTCGAAAACAAGGGGTCGATTTGCAAATTTGACTAGTTAAAGTGTTATTACTGGATCCGCTAGTTTGGCTAACCTCTCAACTATTTCCGCAAATAATCGAGATTCACTTAAAAATCTTAATCCTGCGTTGGTACATGCCAAATTACACAGCAAGTCCGAACAGGCTAGTATAATCTTTCCAGAATTCTCAATTGGTGTATCCACGAACTGCCTGCTACTGGGTTTTAAAAATTGAATCATCCGGGAGGCAAACTTTGTGGTTCTGACTAATTCATCAAATCTTTTGGGATTCAATAGAGGCCCCTTCACCAATGATGAAATGGCGTCCCAATTCCATTTGGTGTAATCCTTTACTCCCAATACTTCTGAATCATTTAATAGCGATTTAAATTGAACATCATCCATCGTTATGCTCAATCTCATTCTGATCAATTCTGCTTGATTTTCGTTTTCGCTAATTTTAAAATATTTCATACGAATTCGAGCAATAGGTTGACAAATGACGGGCTAAACTACTGGAATTTCTTGAAATTTCCTCCAGGTGTAATTTAAAAATAGTTGCCAGCTTCTCCCTTGAAAAGTGACGAATAGTTTCGTTGTGGAAATCTGCTGCCGATGCAAAGAGTGTTGGTAAGCTCTGTCATTAGTTTAATTTACTTGAACTTTTTCATCATAGGTGTGGGGCAATTCTTTTGCGCAAGTGGTCAATATATCAGACAGCAAATTGATTGCAAGTGATCGAGATGTGCTCTCCCCTTGTTGTACGATGCCAATCAAAGCCTTCTTGTCATAAACCAGTTACCTCGATTAACCCGCAGTCAATAAATATCATTAATCGCATTCCTTTGAACTGTTTCAACCAGATACATGCTTCAGGATCCAATTTTTCGTGCTCCGTTTGATTTCCGAGTATTTTTTGTAACATGTTCAACAAGATATTCTGAATTACGGAAAGCATTACCCTAATTTCTTCGTTTGGCAAACTTAGTGCCTCAATTATAGCGTATATGGCCTGTCTATTACCGACACAATAAAAGTACAATCCAGTCCATGACGACAAAATTTCTTCAATAATGGCTGTACAAATTTTTAACTTATCAATAGGATAAGCGCCCCTTGCGGTATAAGCGTCAGCAAATTGTGATATCACCATCTGCGTCACGAAAAACTTACCTCCAATTCAACGTGGGGCCTCACATAAACCCTAGTATCTTTCTCATCGATTAGGTACATGAAAGTTTTGACTACCGAAGGCAGCAATTCCTCTGGCCCTTCCATTATTGACATAAATATAGATTTTAATCCTCCGCTATAACTGATAATATCGGGAATCCTTATTGCTAGCTTAACATCCACATACCTAATTCACATAATAATTCAATAGCGGTATTTCTTAAGCGATCATCTTGTTGGTCTGCTAAACTAACAAACATCCTGATAATGCTATATGGTAGAATATTTGGGCCTACATCAGGATGAATTCACCTTCAGGAAATTCAATAATTTTCACAAGTAATAGCATTGCCTGCTGCCGTTCCGAGTCATATCTAGAGTCTCTGGATAATGTACGCAAAATAAAAACATCGAAATGGTATTTCTTGAATAAATACTCCATACAATTTTCTGTCACCATCTTTTCCAAAATCTGATAAGATGCAGATCTGGTTTCCTTGGTCGGATCCACTAAACATAACCGAAGTCGTTTGAATATATCGTGTATTTGAAGTTTTGCTCGATTAGCTTTATTTGCCAGCATCCGGTTCAATTTTGCAAGCGATTCGCTTTTATTTACATCCCAGTTTTTGATTAGATTGCCTGCGATTATGTTTCTATTACTTATTTGATTCGAATCCGCTGTACTCTCGTCTCCTAAAGCCATTTCAAGATTTGAAGAAAAACGCACGCGCAAAATTAAATGTAGTTTATATTGAACTAAAGTTCAACTAATAATTTATTGATTAAATTTAAAAGATTTATTCATGACCTTCCAACAACCAAGGCAAGCAAAGCCATTCTCACGTAAAGGCCATATCTCATTTGTCTAAAGTAAGCTGCTCTTGGATCAAAATCGACTTCAGGATCAATTTCATTAACTCTTGGTAATGGGTGCATGACTATCATTTGCGGTTTAGCTCGCAAGAGTGTTTTTGGTGTTACAATGAACTTTCCAGCCACAGCATTGTATTCTTCCAAGTTGGTAAATCTTTCCTTTTGAACTCTGGTAACATACAGAACATCGGTGTTTGCAATAACTTCTTCAATTGAGGAAGCGTCATACTGAACAACACCAGCATGTTGTAATGCCTCTCTGATTTCTTGAGGCATTGCTAAAGATGGTGGGCAAACATAGTTGAGCTTTACACCATAGAGAGTCAGCAATTTAACTAAAGAGTGTACCGTTCTTCCATTTTTCAAGTCGCCCACCAATGTAACAGTTAGTCCAGAGCAAGTTCCTAGTTCTTCACGAATGGTGAAAACATCCAAAAATGCTTGAGTAGGATGCTCTCCAGTGCCATCACCAGCATTGATAATTGGGACTTGAGAATACTTGGAAGCAGTTGCAGCACTATTTTTGTCAGGATGACGCATAACTATCACATCACCATAGCTTCCTAGCGTACGAACTAGATTAATAAGAATTTACCAGTGTCTCCAATAGTTTCTCCTTTAGCAATTGAACTAGTAATTTGGTTAATGCTAACTACTCCACCCCCTAATCTCGTCATTGCAGCTTCAAAAGAGCAACTGGTTCTGGTTGAAGGTTCCCAAAATGCTGAACACATCACTTTTCCATTCAACAAGTTTACTTGGCCTTGCCTTTCCACTAAAGTTTTCATTTCTTGTGCAACGCCAAATAAAATATGGAGATCCTTGCGATCAAATGGCTTTACAGATACAACGTGCTTTCTATAGAATGGAGAAGAGTTGTGAATGTGAACCATTGATCTGGGAAGGTCTTGGATATACTTGGCGGCCACGGTGTCTGCCTTTCCGTCCAAGTTAACTGGTTCTGGTTCAATTTTGTGCTCTGCAGGTGTGAGAGTTGGCGAGCGGATTTCGGTTGAGAATAATCTAGCTCTGGCAGGGCTCTTTGGAGCAAGTTCTGCCACATTTTGAGCTGGGGTTCCGACAACGGTAAGCTTTCTGCGAGGACTTGTAGCTGGAGCTTTAGATAAAGTAACTGCTCCTCCAACTACCTGGCCAGTTGGCTCCGACAAGTTACTTCCATCTAAAAACACGGTTGCGCCACGGATAACAATCCTATGCACAAATCCAGTTAAATCAATTTCGTTAAACGAAGAAACAGAAGAGTTTCGACTATCTAGTTCCACCTAGCATTAGAAACTTTTACCTCAATGTAAGTTTCGCCTTGGTCAACAAGTCCGAGAATTCTCTTTGGGTTATGACTGAATTTGGTTGAAATATCATCAATAGTAAGTCTCTTCTCGTCAACAGCAGTTAATAAAAGCAAAATGGCAATTTCGTAAGGATTACCACCGAGTGGTTTTACGACACTAATTCTTTCGTGAATGTTACCAACAGAGAAGCAATCTACATCGGCAATGTTTTCCCATAAAAAGTGAACATCATCTTCTGAGCCAAGTTCAGGAATGTTGAATTGAGTATTGTTGAAGAACAAATTGTAAACAGAAACATCGAAAGTAACATTAATCCCTTGAACTCTACCCAAAAGAATTATTTTCATGTCTTCTGCCGAGTATATCTGAGTGAAGTGAATTGGTCGGTTATGCAAGCTTGCTAACAATAAAGCCGAGGTAATTGCCTGTCCGTGAGCTTTAACAACAATTGGACGAGATTGTGGCCAAGATTTGAAATATTCGGCTAATTGAACAACCGATAGATTTGCGCTATCGACATCAATAAATAAGTGATTGACTTTTCGATTAATTTCCTCCAATTGAGGCAAGTTACCAATTTTCCCAGATACTGCAACGTCAACATAGGAAACATCATTACATGTCTTTTTAAATTGCTCAGTTCCATCAATACTATCCAATGGACCGCTGGCAATAGTTGTGAAGCCACCAGCAAGGGCGAGTTTGGAATGACTTGAAATATCAGTTTGAGGATTGCATTCAATGCTGACCAAGCCAGGAAGATTGACCGACATATGAGAAGATTGATAGTCGTGAGCACTAATTTCATATTCAACACCTCGTGATAGTGCTTCTACAAACAACTTTGCACATTTGATATTAGTAATTAGTGGGATGTTGAAATCAACTGCCATTCTTCTTGTTTTGTATCCTTGAGAGACATACGCGGCAGGTCTTCTGAATTTGTTGTTAGAAGGCAAATTGATATACAAATCAATCAACTTATTTTCCAAATGATAATTTAGACTGTACTCCTTACGCTGCTCGGTGTTGTCATCTTCAATCGCTTCCAAGTAGTGAAGAGGAATGTTATGCTCGCTCATAAAGTCGGATGTTCCAGAGGTTGCAAATAGCTTGAATCCTAATTGATGAAGTTTTTTGACAGAAGGCAATAGTTCCATTTTTTCCTTGAAGGATCCAATAGAGAAGAGAATGTTCTTTTTGGGCAGTTTGAAGTTGGTTGCAACAAGTGCCTTGATATATGCCTCATATTTGTCTTTACCGAAACAGGCAACCTCACCGGTGGAAGCCATTTCTACCCCCAAAATAGGATCTGCACCAGCAAGTCTACTGAAACTGAATTGCGGCACTTTAACTGCAACGTAGTCTACTTTTTCTATACTTGGATAAGGTGTGACTGGTTCGCCCATAATTGCAAGAGTCGCCATTTCAATCAAATCGCAGCCGAGTACCTTGGACACAAATGGGAATGACCTAGAGGCACGAACATTACATTCAATAATTTTGATTTCATTATTCTTGGCAATGAATTGAATGTTGCAAGGGCCGGTTACATTGAGCGCCTCAACGACCTTTGCAGTTGCGATTTCGATTTTTCGGACTGTTTCTGGGTCCAAATCTTGCGGTGGAAGAATTAAAGTTGCATCACCCGAGTGGACCCCAGCATTTTCAACATGCTCAGTGACGACGTGCATGATTAATTTACCATCGATTGCTACAGCATCCATCTCTATTTCTTTAGCGTCCTCGATGAACTTGGTAATAACTACTGGATAATCCCGAGAAACACTGACTGCCATCTGCAAATAGCTGTGCAAATCAGTTTCTGAATAAACTACATTCATGGCTGCACCAGAAAGAACGTAAGATGGTCTTACAAGAACTGGATATCCCACCTGTTCGCAAAATTTAGAGGCATCATCCATAGATGTCAGTTCTTTCCAGAGCGGTTGATCAACACCGATTTTATCACACATTCTGGAGAATTTGTACCTGTTTTCAGCACCGTCAATCTTTTCTGGAGAAGTGCCGAAAATCTTTACCTTTTCTCGGTGCAATGCCAGAGCGATGTTGTTTGGAGATTGTCCACCCATACAAACCACAGCACCAGCAGAGTTTTCAATTTCGTAAATATCCAAAACCCTTTCGAGAGTGAGGTTTTCAAAGTATAGTCTATCTGCTTCATCATAATCGGTAGAAACCGTCTCTGGATTGTAATTAACCATAACCGTCTTGTATCCCTTTGCACGTAAAGTACGAATACATCTCACGGCACACCAATCGAATTCAACACTGCTTCCGATACAATAAACACCACTACCAAGAACCATCACACCTCTATCTTCAAAAGTAATGTCGTGTTCGGATGCATTATAAGTGGTATAAAGATAGTTGGTGTAGCATGGAAATTCTGCAGCTACAGTATCTATTTGCTTTACGAAAGGAGTAATTCCTCGTTCAACTCGAAGTTTTCTAAATGCAAGCTCTGTGCTGCCCAATGCAATAGCGATTTGTCTGTCAGAAAACCCAATTTGTTTGGCATAACGGATATGATCGTCTTGAATGGTAGCAGGAGTAAATTGTTCAAGCAATTTATGATGATTAACAATTGTCTGGAGTCTGTTCAAGAACCATTTGTCGACTTTGCACATGTCATGGATTTTATCAACGGAATATCCATTGTGCATGGCCTTAGCGATTGCAAAAATACGCAGTGGAGTTGGACTTTTAATTTCTTCGTCCACATCAGAATCTGGAACACGGTCAGTGTTAGCAAATCCAATATTGGAAAATTCAACTGCACGGACAGCTTTTTGGAATGTTTCTTCAAAGTTTCTACCAATAGCCATTACTTCCCCGACACTCTTCATGGCAGAGCCAATCTTATTGCTGACTCTATCAAACTTTTTCAAATCCCACCTAGGCATTTTGATCACACAGTAATCTAAACTAGGCTCGAAACAGGCAATGGTTTTCTTGGTTACACTGTTCTTGACTTCCGTAAGTGGGATACCCAAACCAAGCTTGGCTGCTACAAAGGCAAGGGGATAACCTGTGGCCTTTGAAGCCAACGCAGAACTTCTTGACAAACGTGCATTGACTTCAATAATGCAGTAATCTTTAGTAAGTGGATTAAGAGCATATTGAATATTACATTCACCAACTACGCCCAGATGGCGAATGACGTTGACGGCAGTTCTTCGGAGCATCATGTAGTCTTCATCAGACAATGTTTGAGATGGGGCAACCACAATAGATTCACCAGTGTGCACACCAAGAGGGTCAAAGTTTTCCATGTTACAGACTGTGATACAATTATCAGCGGCATCGCGGACGACTTCGTATTCGACTTCTTTCCAACCTTTCATTGATTTTTCAACTAAAACCTGTGGAGACACAGAGAATGCTTTGGTGCACAATTCCCTGAGTTGAGTTTCATTATCAGCAAATCCAGATCCAAGACCTCCTAATGCATATGCAGCACGAATGATCAAAGGGAATCCAATTTCTTTCCCAGCCTTGATGGCTTCCTCCATAGAGACAGCGGCATGACTCACGGCGGTTTTTTCTCCAATTTGGGCAAGAGCCGCGTTAAAGAGTTCGCGATCTTCAGTGATTTCAATTGTTTCAATTTGAGTGCCTAATACTTCCACCCCGAGGCTTTTGAATTCATCTTTCAACTGAACACCAACATTAAGTGCGGTTTGTCCACCAAATGTAACATAAATGCCATCTGGTTTTTCGTATTTGATTACTTTTCTTACATAATCAGGAGTTACTGGTAAAAAGTAAACTTTGTCTGCAAGACCTTTGGATGTTTGAATTGTTGCAATGTTTGGGTTGATCAATACGGTGTATATCTTTTCTTCCTTCAAAGCTTTAATACATTGTGATCCTGAATAATCAAATTCGCCAGCTTGCCCAATAGACAAGCCACCAGACCCTAATACAAGAACCTTCTTTGGTCTTTTTCTAATTGGTGCGGCAGGGCGAGGAGGATGGACCATAGGAACCAATTTCTTTGCAAAAGCACAATCCTTAACGGAAGCAATAAACTTGTCAAATAAATATTCAGTATCCCAAGGTCCTGGAGTGGATTCTGGATGGAATTGTACACTGAAGAATGGAAGTGTCTTGTGAATTATACCCTCGTTGGATTCATCATTAGCATTGATAAAGTAAGGTTCCCAACCCTCCTTTAAAGTAGACACATCAACGGCAAAGCCGTGGTTCTGGGAAGTTATATAGCACCTTCCTGTTTGTAAATCCGTACATGGGATATTGTGCCCACGGTTACCGTAGAGAAGTTTCACAGTTTTGGCACCTGATGCTAAAGCTAATAGCTGGTGGCCCAAACAAATTCCAAAAATTGGTTTGGTCTTTGCTTGCAGCATTTTTGCTAATCGTTCAATGACGACAGTCAAAATAGAAGGATCGCCAGGTCCGTTACTGATAAATAATCCGTCATAGTCCTTTGCAGTTGTGAAATCATAATCCCAAGGGACGACAGTTACTGAAACACCGCGCTTTGCGAAACATCTGATTTGATTATTTTTCATCCCGACATCAACAGCAAGAATGTGCAATACTTTGCCATCTGGCCCTTTCACCGGAGTGACATTAGGGAGCGGTTGATAAGTTGTAGGGGTTTTTGTTGACACTTGGGCAACGAGATTGATCCCGTTTGGATCAACCCATTCAGTATCTTCGTAATCTACCAACCACTCTGGGTTTGGTAAAGTAGGGTGTGGGTCAACTTTTGGATACCTAAGTTTAGCTGTTGATCATGATGTGTGAGTGAAACCCTGGATTTCAAAATCACCGAGTTTTTACTTACGATTTTGAACCTTCCTTTGGAAAAACTACTTTGCCTAGTAGTGACCCTTGGGTTCGGATCTTTTTGGTGAGCACTCTAGTATCTACACCGTACAATGCTGGAATATTTTGTTCTTTCAACCAGGCCGAGAGTGAAGATGTTGCAAGATAGTGAGAAAAATCTTGAGAATAAATACCGACAATCAAACACGCAATATGAATTTTAGAAGATTCAAAGTAAACTGGAAGATTTTCAAGTGACTTTTCAACCTACTTGTAAATCTAAATTTAAACCTCAGTGCGCGATGGTACACCATAATTTCCTACTAAAGGGAAAGTCAATACCAAGATTTGGCCTTGATAGGAAGGATCAGTAAGAGATTCAGGATACCCAACCATTCCTGGAAATTATTTTAAACATACCTGTTTGGAAAACAGTTTCACCTGCAACTGAAACATTTGCACCAAAGGAGGTACCTTTATAGCTTGACCCATCACTAAGTAATAATACTCCTTGAGTATCGGAACCAATAGAATACACTGCTGAGTGAGATACGGTCATCTGCAATATTTACAGAGAGGAACACGAAAAAAAAATTTTCAGTTTTATACCTGCAGCCACACCGCTCCGATGAAAATGAAAATTCCCTCTTTAGTTAAGGGGAGGAAAAAAATTATTAATAGGGATACTTCTGGATATATGCAACTGCTAGTGAGATAATTATCTGCGGGCCTTGAAGTGGCCTATTCTAAAATCCCGGATTCGGCGTCAAATTTGTCGCTGGCGAGACTTTCAAGAATTTTTCATTTCGATATACTGCTTTGCTATACAGTGTCAAGTTATTAGTCTCAAGATTCTTTTCACTCGCTTCACAACGAGTTTGTGTGTTCGCTAAAGCCACTGGTAGATATACCAATATTCTTCCAAAACTGTGGTGAAAGGCCCATGTCAAAACAACGCTGCCAACAGCCTAATGCATGAGCTAGATTTGAATTTGTGATTCATTCATTGAACTGGTTTGATTAATGGAAATGAATCATCTCTGTGCGGCGAAAATCTTTCTGAAAAAATGCAAGTTCAAGAGCCAAAGGAAAAACCAGTAGAACACCAAGAACAAAAAGAATTTGGCTATGACTCTGGTTACCAATCTGAAATCTTACAGAATTCGTCATATCAGAAAATCAGGAATTCATTGTTGTATTTGATGAAGCAGACTACTACCATTTTGGAAAATATGCCACCTGCACAATTCCCCCAAACTGATTTGGTTTTATTAACTGCGGATAAGGTTAATGAAGTGATAAATCACTTTGACAGATTGCAAAGTAGAATCTCGGATACGCACTCCAAAGTATTGGTTACAGGGGATTTGAATGCAGGTATTCTGAATTAATGTAGGCAAGTCGACATTTGTCAACACTTTATTGCGTCGTCAAGTTGTACCTGATGATCAAGAACCTTGCACCGCATTGTTTGTGGAAGTTGTAGACAAGTCGGATAATAACGGAATTGAAGAAGTTCATGCAATTTCTGATCCAGCAATTTATTCAAGAGAAAACCCTGATTCCTACATTAAAATTCCTGTGGGAGATTTGAGAGAACACGTCGAGAATGATGAATCTAGCTATCCGCTGATGAAAGTGTATGTCAAAGATAATCGCAACAAGTCCAGTTTATTGCACAATGGAATTGTAGACATCAGTTTAATTGACTCCCCAGGGTTAAATATTGATTCAATGAAAACCACATCGCTTTTTTCAAAGCAAGAAGAAATTGATGTAATCGTGTTTGTGGTCAATGCAGAAAACCATTTCACCCTATCTGTAAGTGAATCTAACCGCAGGGAAAGGAATTCTTGGAGACGGCAACAAAGGAAAAGGCATATGTTTTTATTGTGGTTAACAGATTCGATTCTATTAAACGTAAAGACCGCAACAAGAAAGATATATTGGAGCAAATTCGGTCAATTTCGCAAACAACCTTTGGTAATTCTTGCTAATCAAAGACGAGGCTGAAAACCTGGTGCACTTTGTAAGCTGCCGTCAAGTTTTCCAATATTACACTGGCGGTGTTGAGCCAACTGCCGATAACTGGATTCCAGATTTTGAAAGGTTGGAAAGCTGTTTGCGCACTTTTATTTTAGAAAAGAGAACCAAATCTAAACTTGCTCCAGCAAAGGTTTATCTAGGAAATGTGCTGTCAGATTTAGAAACCATTTCCAACTATAATATTCAATTCCACGATGCAGAATCGTTCAACTTGAAAAATGAATTGGGCTCTATTGGTCCCATATACGAAAGAATGAAATCTCTAAAAGAAAAGTACTTTGTCGACTCTGAAAAAAATATAGATGCTCTCACAAAGGAAATTTCAGATTTTTCTGAAAAGACCCTTAGGAATTTCATTGAAGGTAATTTGCTTTAATGCAGAATTTGAGTTGTTTATGGACACCGTAGAATGGAATGGTGCGGTCCAAGTGTGGCAATATGCTCACGAATTGCGTCTTGTTGTTTCCAGGTTAGCATTTATTAGACTACGCTCCTGCCACACATTTGCGCAAGAAAAGTGTTTAGATTACGTCCGTAAAATAACTGTTGCTGCTAAAGACTGTGTTCCTAGTGAAATTGAATTTGATGAATCCCCATTACACGAAGGATTAGAATTGAGAAGTCAAGGCTCTTTGTTAGACTTGTCGGATCATAGCTTGTTTGATAGTGCAGATAGATTCGAAATTATTAAGGACTTTGTTCCTGCTCTCGGCATGGTATCTGCTGGTGTACTTGGTTATAGAAGTCTCGTAACGGGAATATTGAAATCTCAATCTCACTCCTTCTCAAGAATTGCAAAATTGGCAGTAACTGGGCTGGCAATAACTGGTGTGGGATTGCTTATATTTAAATTATCAGACATGAAAGCTACAGTTCAATCAAAACTCACCAAGAAGCTCAAGCAATATTTCAAAGACTCCACCTTTGTTGAAACAAATTCTCATTATATAACTAGTACCTCAAATCGCTTAGTTCGCACTGGTGTCAATGAATTCCAAAGAAGGTTCCAATATTCAATGGACGAACAAGAAAGGAAATTCAACCTTCAAAACGCCGCCAAAGTTAAAGCGGAGGAAGAATCTAAAATCTTCAGCAATATTTTCAAACGAACAATTTCTATCAAACAAGAACTGGAATCTATTTCCCTTGAATAAAATTTCAAATTATTTTTACTTTTTTTATGCAAGGTTTAAATGAACAGTTGATTTCGTGGGGCTTAAGAAAGCGAAAGCACCACCTACTCTGGGTTGGACTCGATAATTCTGGGAAATCAAGTCTCTTACATTATTTAATGCATAGTCAAGTACGTTAAATCTAACCAAGCCAATTGAAAACCCTTTACCAACAATAGGATTTTCCAAAATTATAGTCTCCAAACTGGATACAGAGTATACTGTGATGGATTGCTCAGGTAAAAGTAGTTTTAGAAGAATTTGGGGGTTGGTGGACTCGTACGACGCGTTAGTATTTGTTGTTGATGTTACCGACAAGGACAGAATGTCAATCGTTAAAGACGAACTGGAGCAGTTTATCCAGCACAAGAGAAAAAGAAGGATACCAATCTTAATTTTGGCTAATAAAACGGATCTCGCGGACGGACTCACACCTTCAGAATGTTCAACAGCGTTGAGTTTAGATAGCATTAAAGACCGGGCGTGGACAATTATCCCTTGCAGTGCGAGCGATGGTAAAGGCTTATTGGAAGCCATTAAGTGGCTGGGAACAATTTTGAATAAATTTTAACGTAATTTATAGATTAATCAAAAACTGACTATAGAGTGACATGATTTTAGCCACATATGCTTCCAAGTGAAAAATAGCCTTGTTTCCAAGTCGCATGCGATGCTCCTAATATTAATGCGATTTACATATTCAGCAGCATTCGTAGCGATATCGACTTTTAGTTGTCCGTCAACAATCTTTAACAACTCAAATGTTAAGGTCTTTAGGATTACTTCTGGAGGAATGCAGTTTGCTAGCAACTGATAAAACTTTCTTCGCACATCCGCCAGAGTTTGAGCAGTTTGGTCGTTAAGAATCGTGTTGGCTATTTGTTGAATAAACAGCTCCCAGTCAGTAATCGGTAAAGACTGGCCCTCAGTGAAGGGATATCTACATTACTATTAGTTACTGTTGAACATATAGCGATTCAAACATGAGAAGTGCCTTTCTTAAATTTCCTTTGGACGATTGCGCAATTCTTTCTGCTATAGAATCAGGCAAGTTGATCTTTTCATTCTTTGCACATGATCGCAAAATCTGCACTACCTAGAATTAAGGAAGATCACTGTTTCATTTGATGGACATGGGATTCTCAACATCATACATCTACTTCGGATTGGCGCGATAATTTTTGATGTTACATTACAACACAAAATTACTCTCAAATTGGCCATGTATTTTTCCATAGTCCTTCTAAGGGCTGCTTGAGCATTGCGAGATAAACTATCTGCTTCATTGATAACTACAACTTTGAATCTATGCTTTGCGTTGGAGTCAATTTGTTTCGTTTGCGCCATTTCTTTGATCAAATCCTGAATGACTAGCTGATCACTATTTCCTAAATCGCTGGGGGTGATTTCAACATGGTAATTGGATGATATCAAGTTAATTTCGAGTTTCTTTTTGGACGGAGTTTCAAATTGTCGAACTTCAATCTTCAATTTCTCTGACCGTATTCCATAAATCTCCCTCAATATTGCAGAAATTCTGGTTTTCTTACCCGCTCCTGAAGGGCCATAGATCAGTAAATGAGGAAAGTCCCCATTCAAAGTCTGCATTAATCGATATGTACCATTTCTTGCAATCTAGCGGTAATTTCCGGATGATAATCGAGAGTATCAAGACTGGTTGGTCTGTATTTGTCTACCCACAAAGACATTTGAAGATTTAAGATCTGGAAAGTCGGACATGCAAAAGGTCTGAAATATAATGTCCCATACCAACTTTGTTCATATATTCTCAAGAATTCTTCTCCTGCTGCAAGCCTGTGGTTCTTTTATTACTCATATTTCGCCCAGTCATTTTCACCTGAAAACTTTGAAAAAAATACGGATATGAATTCCACATCGATATGGTCTGGATTTTACCGGAAATCATTAAAGGAAAGACAATCGCAGATTCAATTGTCATTCCCCCAATTGGTCGAAAATCAAGGATTCAAAATTCTTGAAGAAGAACAGGCAAATAACATGATTGAAAATTGCATTGGGATAACTGGATTGCCATTGGGATTAGCGTTGAATGCCGTGATAAATTCAAAGTCAGTGGTAATTCCTATGGTGGTAGAAGAGCCATCTGTAGTCGCGGCAGTATCTGGGGCATCCAAATTGATATCAGCTTGTGGTGGATTTCGTGGGACTACTCCTGAAAGAAATATAATATTTGCTCAAGTTCAGTTATTGGATATCTTTGATGAAAATTTGGAAAAGACGATTCTCTTGGTAATGTTTTTTTAACCACAGTTGAATGACAAAAAGACTCTATTGATTAATCAATCAAATGAATTTTGCAAGACAATGTCCACCAGAGGAGGTGGGGTAGTGGACCTGTCGATTCGTCAAATCAAGAAATCAAAGAAGAATTCTAATTCGAATTCCTGGGTTGTTGTTCACTTTCATATAGATGTTTGCGACGCAATGGGTGCCAACTGTGCAAGCACTGTCGCTGAAGGGATGGCTCCCTTATTGGCACAACTAACCGGATGTAGAATTGGATTTAGAATTGTTTCAAATTTGGCAACTGAGCGGTTTTCCATAGCAAATTTTCAATTGCCAGTTTCAAAGTTAGGATATAAAGGCCATGATGGATTAGAAGTGGCGAAAAGAATTGTTGAGGCATATGAGTGGGCTGTTGATGATCCATATAGGGCTGTCACACACAACAAAGGGATTATGAATGGAATCGACGCAGTTGCTCTTGCCACTGGTCAGGATTGGAGAGCAATTGAGGCTGGGTGCCATGCCTGGGCTAGTTTAAAGTCAGAATCTGGTTACAAACCATTAACGGAATATTCAATAGAAGATATAGATGGTGAGCTGCATTTGGTTGGTAAGCTAGAACTTCCAATAACGGTGGGAACGGCTGGGGGTGTATTAAAAACCAATCCATCCTACCAACTATCGCTCGGATTGATGGGTGGTCCAAATTCCAAACAATTGGCTTTAGCAATGGTTTGTATTGGATTGGCGCAAAACTTTGCAGCACTCCGGGCATTGGCGACAGAGGGTATCCAAAGGGGACACATGTCACTTCATGCACGAAATATTGCTATAGCAGGTATTTTATGTCTGATTTAGCTGGAGCTCCACCTCATGCTATCAGTGAGTGCGTAACATTCATGATTGAAACAAATCGAATTAATCAGGTAAAACGATTTAACTGTAAGTCTGCTGTAATAGAGTATCTTGCAGCTAATCAACTTCAAACCCATTTGTCCAATCTTCATTCTAGTGATATCGCAAAGAAAGCTCCTTCAATGTTCTATTTTGAAGACACGGCAAACGCTGAAAGTTCTTTAGAGCCTGTATTGTCTTTGAACATTGCGTTCAAAACCTTTGGGGAAAAAGCTGTGAATATCATGTTCACAAAGGAATCAAATTCTGCAGACTCCATCCCCCACTTACTTTTTGGTCAAAAATCTTACAATTGGATTACTTCGGTATTTCATACTTTGGAAAAAATCAAATTGACTACTATTAAGCCAGTTCGTGCAAACCAGATCTTGTCCAAGAAATTAAAGATTCTTAGTATGATCATGAACATCATTTGTAAAAGAATATACCTGTCCCATCCAAAAGAAATGAAAAAATTCATAAAAGAAGTGCTGGACTCTCCAAGATATGATTCTCCAGCCTCTAGAGCTACAACCCTTCCTAAGCCAGTTTCATGGTCGGCGGAAAATATTGGATCGATCCCATTAGTAAAAACACATTCAGGAACGGTGTTGGTAAAGGAAGAAACTGCCACTCATTCATTAAAATCTTCATCGCTATTTCAAGAAAAGTTGACGCGAATTATTGAAGATATTGTCCAAGAAAATCCGCATGCTGTTCTGTTAACGGTGGGGTTGCCTTTGCTTTTGGCTGTTTGGCAAGTATTTGAATGCAGAATCTTGGAATGGGTAGGGTCGCCACTATTGGCTTCAACATTACTAACTGAGCAAAGACATGTTATCGCATCTATAATAGGAGCAACCAATCCTGTTGGGTTTGATAATGCGATAAGCATTAGCGCCAAAAGAATGCAAGTTACAATGTTTCTGCTGAGTGATGCTGTTCGATTTCAATCTGGGACGATTCAACCCAATCTTGTGGATTGCATTCATTCAATCGGTTCATCTCTCGAAAGAGATCAAATCCTCGCTCATGATCTATCACCACTTCGGTTATATAGAGACATTCAACTTTTGAATGGAAACGACCTATCTCTGGATGGAGACATATCTTTAGGAGTGACTAATACGTTTTTAATTTGGCTGCATTTAGCGAAACAGTATTCAAAGCGAGATATTTTGAAACTTTTACCCCTAAATAAGGATGAATGGAAAGATATTTACCAATCGCTGATGCCGCTTTACAAGGAATATCTGCAGTCCGTTTGGAAGCCGTCTATAAATCTTTTCGATGGCGACAGCCCATTCGACACATCTGGTCTCAAACAAGCTAGCTCGTTTTATCTTAATTATTATGATGTAGCGTGGATTCAAAATACAATAAATTAACCTTTAATTTTACAGATCATAGCTTTTGCCCAAACAATAATAATCTATAGGCACACCTTCCTCAATATTGGGATTCAGGTATCCTTTGGCAGTATTTATCCCATTTTGTTGTAACAATGTGATACACAGTACTGTTATCCCAACTCCAGCGTCAAGCGCTACTGCTAAAATATAATTGTACTTTTGCCACCTAAATTAGCAAATAGTACCACAAATTGTAGTTTTTAAATAGATACGACTGAAAGAACCAGGCAACTGCGACAGGTACCAAATAAAAGTTTTGAAATTGACCAGGGCCAAAGAATGAAGATAAAAGTGGAATGTTAACCATTTTCCAAAAAGAAAGAGGATATAGTTTGTTGAGATACCACGGTATTATTGGAAGGAAAAATCCAATGGCAAAACACCATAGAGTGGACTCGTAAACGGATCCAATTCCAAAGAATCGTTGAGGGCCAATAGCACCCCAAATTGCGCCTAGGTAAAGATATATATTACCTGCATTATAAAATACAAAATAGTCAGTTGCCTGCCAGTCCCCTGTACCAAGTATGTTATCTAACGAATCCATCACCCAGAAACTTGTAGCAGTATTAACAAATGCTCCCAAAAAGGTTCCATATAACTGTGCGAATACCATATGCAACGGATTGATTTTCATATAATGCCCAAGTTTCAAATCCGCGAGCAATGTGATTGCCTGGATCACAGAATTGGTTCCTAAACTTTTAAATGCCATTACAACGACAGTTTTACCTGGCAACAACAGGCCAATAACGAATTCAGTTAGAACATTAATTCCCAACCTAGTTCCAGAAATTGCAGTTATAATACCAATTGGAAGAACTGACATCACTGCCATGGCAATGCAAAGTAAAACTGACCAGAATGGCATTTCGTAAGAAGTGAATCCTGATATAATAAATTGCAAAAGAATTAGTGCTAGTAGAAAATAGATAAAAGAATATTCTGAAATATCAGGATATCGCTTCATAAGTTTGTTGTGTATATCCTCTTCAGAATCCTCCATCTGTCTAATAGCTGAATTTAACTGTACATAAATTTCGTTTCCATGCCATAAAAATACGTGAGTGAATGCTAAATTAGCAGAGCTTACCAGCAACTATGGACAAGAAGGAAGCAGCATACGCAAGAGCAAAGAATGAGGAAATGTATATTGGCGATTCCAATTGATACCTATCTTCATTCAGGTTAAACTTTGGAGGTTCATACAAGCTTACTGCGGAAATATGGAATCCTGACGAGTTGAACAAAGCTGCCGAATTTAGCACTGGTATTGGCCGTCCATCACTGTATTGGTGAATATGGAGTTCTTGATCTTTCCCAAATGCATTTGTAAAGAAAACCAAAGGGGTTAAAATCCATCCCCAAATGAAATTAGAAAATGCAATATTCACAGTGGCCCACCAAGGAGTTGTTAATGCACTTCCTTTTACGTAATACCAATCCAAAGTTAATGACCCAACCCCTAAACCGTATCCATTGTCGGATGAAAATAAAAAGTTTGTCCTCTCTCCAAAGCCTAAAAAGCAAAAGATGTTGAATGATTGGAGAGCAACCATAAAATATTGAGGAATCCACGCATATGCAAAACTAAGGGCAAATGCAATCCAAAAGAAGTTAAACCTAGATAATTTATAGACTGAGGTTTCATCATTTTCATGTGAAGTATGAAATCCAACGAAAAGAGCTACTGTAGACAATATTCCAGGCCAAACCATGGCTTGTGGTTTAACCAAAAACCTTCTAGCCAATCCTGCTATTCCAAACCCAAGAAATTGGGTTGTCATGACCCTGAATTAATCTTGACTTACCAGCCTAGAGATTCCAGGAATGTAATTGAAGTATTGCCCATAAACATAGTTGAACGCTGAGTTACTACATTGTCTATTCCATAGGCGATTCCGCCGCCACAACTTGCAATGATTGTAATTAATACGTGCTCCTTCATTCCAAAGGAACCTGGATTTAATTGATATTCGTAATTCGCAATTCTAAATTTATAATTTGGAAGGAACTTTGCCATAAATATACCCATTGGATAACTTAAAAGTGTTGCTAGGAAAGCGGGTATCTAAATAAGAGTAAATATACTTCGAATGGAGTTGTTCTAAATGCCAATATAGAATTCACCACACCCAAGAATATGCACCATAAAGACCCTAACACTAGTACTCTTAGAGTTAGACTGGGTGCCAGCGGGTCGTCAGTCTGCGGTATAATTGAAGTTCTGTCGTATTTATCATCCTGGAATTCATCTTCAATATCCAAATTATCCAACTCTATGTACTCTGAGTCCTGCGATTCTCTTACATTGTTAATGGGCTATGTTTAGTGTAGAATACGTTATATTTCATCTTTTCTGAAAAATGTTTAGATTTCAAATTCAATTTCGCGAACTGTTTCTTTGTGATAATATCGCAGAGCAGGTGCTTCTGGCCGGTAAGCTGAAGTGGGACATCAGCAAAAGTCAATCTGGAATCTAGCACGACTCATGTTGGAAACTTGACAACCTCAAAACCACCATCAATGTTCTGTGTGGGATCCGACATCTACTTTGTTCTAATTATAATTTATTAAGTTGAGTGTTGGCCAATTTTAGATATTAAATTGTAGTTCAACTTACCCGCTTTTCCGCCCTTGGAAATGACTTTTTCAAGGTGGAACAAAATCCAGTCAAGAACTAGGAAGCCTCCCAATGAATAACTCTGCTTCTTTGAATTACCGTATCTAATCAAGAGACCGCGCTTATCTAAACAAATTATATTTTGATATCCGACATTCCCGCCAAAACCGATAACAGAGGGGTCAATGACTCGACTGGTGAAACCGCAACGCCAATGAACGTGGACAAAAAAATTCACCAAAAAATTTTAAGCTGATGACGAAAGTATCATATTTTAGATTGCTATCGTACGCTAGGCCGGTAGACTATATCTATGTGATTCTTGGCACTCTAGCGGCAATGGCGGTACTTAATAATTAAAATCAGAACGGCGCAACGCTTCCGGTAATGACAATATTCTTTGGACAAATTATTCAATCCTTCGTTTCTTATCAACCTGGGGACCAAGCATCTCTGGATAAGATGAATAGCGATATGAGTTTTGCAGTCACAATGGTAAATTTCATTAATTCGAGATGTGTATTATTGGTGTTGTAACTTTTGTTGGATCATACGTACAAATGACTTGTTGGATCTTGTTTGGAGAAAACGTATCAAAAAGAATTAGAGAGAGTTTTTTCCACTCAATCTTAAGGCAAGATATTGCTTGGTTTGACGCTACTTCCACTGGCGATTTGAATTCCAGACTTACTGCGGATATCAACATTATCCAAGAAGGTCTCTCTGATAAAGTTGGTCTTTTAATTCAATTCTCGTGTGCATTTGTAGCTGGATATATTATTGCATTTGTTCGCGGATGGAGATTGGCTTTGGTTTTACTGGCTACTCTTCCTTTCCTTTCAGGTGCTGCGTTTTTGATGTCAAAAATATTATCTGGCGGACAGGGGGAAGAACAAGACGCTTATGCTGGCGCTGGGGCAATTGCTCAGCAAACTTTTACTTCCATCAGAACCGTCGTGTCATTTGGAGGGCAAGATAAAGAAGCTGCAAAATATGCAAAGCATTTGGATACCGCAGAAAAGGCTGGCATCAAAAAGGTTTATTTTTGCTAATGTAGGCATTGTCCAATGGTGCGGGCATTGGTTTCTTTCAATTTCTGATGTTTAACATTTATGCACTCACATTTTGGTACGGAAATACTTTAGTTCCAGATACTATGAGTACAGGGGACGTACTTAATGTTTTCTTTGCTATTATTATTGGTTCTTTTTCTTTGGGAAATGCTACCCCTCACATTACTGCTATTGCATCTGCTTTAGGGGCTGCCAAAGGTATATTTGAAACTATCGATCGTGTCTCGCCCATTGACGCTTTATCTCTGAAGGGAGAAAAGCTTGAAAGTGCAAAGCAAGATATAGAATTCAAAGACGTCGACTTTCACTACCCATCCCGCAAAGATGTCCCGATTTTGAAAAAATTCAATTTGAAAGTCAAAACAGGTCAAACCGTGGCATTGGTTGGCTTATCTGGTTCTGGAAAAGTATTATTTTAACTTACCTTAGTCTACGATCGTCAAACTGTTGGAACGGTTTTATGATCCTGCTAATGGCTCAGTTCTTCTTGGAAGTAGCGATATTAGAAATTTAAACATTTCCTGGTTGCGCAGTAATATTGGTATGGTTACTCAAGAGCCAGTTTTATTTGACACAACCATCAGGGAGAATATTATTCTTGGACTGGATTCTGACCATGTTAATTCACCTGATTTAAGCGATAGAATTGAAAATGCATGCCGCCAAGCAAATTGTTGGGATTTTATTCAAAAACTACCAGATAAGTTGGACACCAAGGTTGGTGATGCAGGGGGTATGTTATCAGGTGGTCAAAAGGTAATTCAATTGTAATTCAGCAACGTATTGCTATTGCAAGGGCTATTATTAAAAACCCTTCGATAATTTTGTTGGATGAAGCTACTTCGGCACTGGACACTGAATCCGAAAGAGTAGTACAAGCTGCGTTAGAAACGGCTTCTGCTAATCGAACAACAATTATTATTGCCCATCGTCTCTCAACTGTTAAAAATGCCAACCTTATTGTAGTGATGGATGCTGGTGAAATTATTGAGCAGGGCACTCATGCTGAACTTTTGGAAAAAAAAGGCAACTACTACAACCTAGTTCAGGCCCAAGAATTGAAAACCGAAAATGGTGCGCAATCTCCTCAGGCCACAGCCGCTTCGCCTAAAATTGAAGCTAGCCAACCAGGTAAACTTGATGCTACTACCCCCGATAAGGGTGTAGTAGTGCTTAGCCTTGAAAAAGATGAAGCAAAGTCGAAAAATGTTGATGGAAAACTCGATTATGGCAGATTGATGGCATACAACAAACCGGAATATGGATTGATGGCACTTGGGTAATGCTAAATTAATGACAGAATTTTCGGTGCGTTGTGCAACGGCGGGGTTCAACCAGTATTTGCTATCGTGTTTTCCAAGGTTTTAACAATTTTGGGAACATCTTTAACTAACACTTATGCTCTGATTTTTGTTGGATTAGCATGTGGGGCTTTCATTACCAACTTTTTACAGCTTGGACTGTTAAAATATTGTGGTGAGAAAATGACCAGAAGAGTTCGTTATCAGGTGTTTTTAGCGCTCCTGAAGCAAGAAATTGCTTTCTTTGACATGGAAGAAAATTCTGCTGGAGCGTTAACTTCCAAACTTTCAGAAGAAGCGAATTTAGTTATGGGGTTAACTGGACCATTCTTTGGTGCTGTCTTGCAATCCATTGCTGGTGTTCTGGTTGGATTGATTATTGCTTTCATTTCATGTTGGCAGCTATCGTTGGTTATTTTAGGGATGGTTCCATTAATTGCTGCAGCGGGTTACATGCAGTTGCAAGCGCTAGTAGGATTCGGAAGCAAAACAAAAGCTGCTTATGAAACGGCCAGTCAAAAAGCTTCTGAGGCAATCCAAACTATCCGCACGGTTGCAGTGTTAAATAAGGAAGAAGTATTTTACAAAAGATATTTGGATAGCATTGTCTTACCACATCAAATTACAATTAAGGGAGCTTTCCTTACATCTGGTGGCTTTGCCTTTTCACAGAGTGTCTTGCATTTTGCTTGGGCAGTTTCGTTTTATTATGGATCTAGACTTGTTGTTTGGGGACTCTACAGTACAGGTGATGTTTTTAGAGCAATCTTTACCATTATCTTTACGGCAATGTTAACTGGGCAAGTAAACGTAAGCAACTATTAATTTAGAATCACACCCCTGACGCAGCTAAAGCGAAACTTGCAGCCTTCTCTATCTTTGCTATTTTGGATCGAAAATCTTCAATTGATCCAAACTCTGATGTTGGCGAGAAGAAGGAAAAAGTTGAAGGGAATGTATCTGTTAGAAATGCCAGATTTACCTATCCTGCACGGCCAGATATTGAGGTGTTGAAGGGGTTATCTTTAGATGCATTTAAAGGTAAGACTGTTGCACTTGTTGGACAATCTGGTTGCGGTAAATCAACGGTGATGGGACTGTTAGAACGTTGGTATGACCCCTCCAGTGGTACAATTACGTTCGACAACACTGAAATCGACAAGTGGAATGTAAAAAACTTACGATCACACATGGCAATTGTTGGACAGGTAATTCATATTAATTTGAGGAACCTGTTTTATTCAATGTTAGTATTCGTGACAACATTGCTTATGGCGCGATTGGGCCAGTAGATGAACTTGCTATCCAAGAAGCTGCTAAATTGGCAAATATTCATGAATTTATCATTGGGCTTCCTGATAAGTATGATACGTTAGTTGGTGAAAAGGGTGGCCAAATTTCTGGTGGTCAAAAGCAAAGAATTGCTATTGCTAGAGCACTTATTAGAGATCCTCGCTTACTTCTACTAGATGAAGCAACGTCGGCTCTTGATTCTGAATCAGAAAAGATTGTCCAAGAAGCTCTGGATATCGCTGCAAAAGGTAGAACAACTATTGTTATTGCACATAGACTTTCGACCATTCAAAATGCGGATATCATTATTGTTGTTGGAGGCGGTACTGTTATTGAGTCCGGAACTCACTTTGAGTTGCTTGAACTTCAAGGTTCATACTATCAGTTGGTTAACCAGCAAAAGCTCAATTAATAAATTAGTTTTGCATCATTTCATTTGTTAAATTCTCACTTTTTACGAAAAATATTTTTCCTTCTTTCTCGGCTCTTATGAATTTGTCTGAGTTTGTTGAAACTATCGCTGACGAAAATGAATTGGAAAGCAGGATAATTAAAGACGCAGAAAGGGAATTTGAAGAACATGCGAGAGAGAATGAAACAAAGCGGTTGGAAAAAATCAAATCCAAGTTACAGGCAGCAAATGCAAAGTTGGAAAAATTACTCGATAGAGGAAAGTCTGTGGATGAAGCTATACAAGAAATTGAGTTTCTAAGCCAACAGGAAAGGGAAATTAAAGAAAGGTTGGAAAATCGTAAAGGAAGCTTAATATAGAAACTGCAGAATTTACAGAAACTGAAAGAGATCGTTTAATTAGAACTGGGAAAATCAATCCATTCACAAAAGAGGAGGAAATCCATGTTGGGAAGGAATATAATTCTGTTGAGTTGTACTTGGGCGACTCTGAGGAGGAGGATTTTATGGATGACGGAGATGAGGACTACTATCGACGGCGACTAACACGATGGGCACTGAAAAGAAGAAAAAGAAGGTATTTAGAAACAACTTCAACACTAATTGATGATTCTGTCGATTTTTCAACACATATTGAAAAGGAAATGACAACCGCTTCAGGGGTTAGTCAAGATGAAATCATTGATAGTTATAAAATACCTGGAGACATTGCTTCACATCTTTTTGATTACCAAAAGGCTTGTGTGCGGTGGTTGTGGGGTATGTCAGATTAATCTTAGAGTTGCACAAACAAAAAGTTGGCGGGGTTTTGGGGGATGAGATGGGCTTAGGTAATAATTACTTATTTAGGCAAAACAGTTCAATTGGTAGCATTCTTGGCCGGATTGGGCTATTCAAATCTTCTTGATGGACCGGTTCTCATCGTGTGTCCAGCAACGGTTCTAAAACAATGGGTTCAAGAATTTCATAAGTGGTGGCCGCCATATAGAGTCGCCATCCTTCATTCTTCAGGAAGCGGTGTGTCTGATTTTGGCATATTTCAAGAAGACAGTGATTCGGAAGTTGAAAGTACATCTAAACGGCGAAAGTTGAGTAAAAACTCTGCCAAATCAAAAGGGATTACCGCTCTTTTAAACAAAATTGTTAAAAAGGGGCATATTTTGGTGACAACTTATGGTTCATTGAATTTGTATGAAGATATTTTGATTAAAACCAAGTGGGCATACTGCGTTTTAGATGAAGGACACAAAATTAGGTCTTTTTTCTCTAAAGAGTAGAAATCCAGATGCAAAAGTTACTTTAACCTGCAAAAGTTTGAAGACCCCACATCGAATAATCCTCTCGGGAACGCCAATTCAAAATAATTTAAATGAGTTGTGGTCCTTGTACGATTTCGTATATCCAGGTAGACTCGGCACTTTGCCAGTTTTTCAATCTGAATTTGCTGTTCCAATTAATATCGGAGGATATGCGAACGCGACCAATGTTCAAGTTCAAACCGCATATAAATGTGCTTGCGTTTTACGAGATTTTATTTCACCATACATGCTCCGTCGGATGAAAGTCGATGTAGCCCAACAGCTGCCGAAAAAAAGTGAGCAGATTTTGTTTTGCAAATTGACAGCGGTTCAAAAAAAAGTAATAATCTATTAACCAGAAATACTTGAAATACATAAATTCAGAAGAGGTTGCTCGAATCTTGGATGGAAATCAGCATGTGCTCTCTGGAATAGATATACTACGTAAAATATGCAACCATCCAGACCTAATTGAGAATTCAAATGAAGTATCATTATAATAACCGTAGACTAGCGATTTTGGAGCTGTAGAAAAGTCTGGGAAAATGATTGTGGTGGAGAACTTGTTAAAACTGTGGCATGAACACAATAATAGAGTGCTTTTATTCTGCCAAACCAGGCAAATGTTGGATATTATTGAGCAGTTCATTCAGAAAACAGGTGCGGATTTACTAATTCTAAGATTACAGATATTTGCGAATGGACGGGACAACACCTATAAAGGCCCGTTCTACATTAATCGATTCGTTTAATAATAATCCAGAAATATTCTTGTTTTTGCTAACTACTAGGGTTGGTGGATTGGGAATAAATCTTACAGGAGCAGATCGCTGCATCATCTATGATCCAGACTGGGTAAGTGAAGGCTAAGATAGAATCCTTCGATTGATTTACAGGTAAATTTTACCTAACAGTCTGGCTAGGGAAAGGTGCTGGCGTTTAGGCCAGACAAAAGAAGTTACAATATATAGACTCATGGTATCCCATACAATAGAAGAAAAAATATATCAAAGACAGATATTTAAACAGTTTCTTACAAACAAAATCTTAAAAGATCCTCGGCAAAGAAGATTTTTTAAACGCAATGACCTGCACAATTTGTTTACCTATGAAGATTCTCCTGGAGGAGCAACAGAGACTGAAAATTTATTCGAAGAAATGAAGGTTGCTGTGAAACCTACCGAAAGTATAGCAAATGTGGATAAAGTGCATGAATTTGAGCCAGCTATGGATCAGGGCACATCCCAATCATCCGACAGAGGGATTTTACAAGCGCTTTTTGCAAAGTCTGGGGTACATTCTGCCTTGGAACATGAGGCAATATTGAAGCCAACTGTCGAATTTACAATAATGGAAGATGAAGCGAGAAAGGTATCAGAAGAAGCAGTGAAGAAATTAAAAATGTCTCGAAAGCAGTTGAGAGAAAACGAAATTGGTCAGCCAACTTGGACAGGAAAGTTTGGTTTTGCTGGCAAAAGAAGATTTGGAAACTCCGAAACACCTTCACAAGACATGGGAGAAAGCAGTTCTAAAATTTTGAGCAATTTGAAGAGCAAAACCAGTATAAAATTGAATGGAAACAGCTCCAGACACCATGAACTTGCAACGGAACTATACGAATACTTATTAGGATTCTCTGGCCCAGTTCCTTCAGTTCAATTATTAAACAATTTCAAGCATAAAATTGCTGAAGATGAAAAGGCCCTACTGCGAGGATTGTTGAAAGGAATGGCAACTCTTGAAAGGGAAGGACACATTAAAGGCTGGAAATTGAAAGATGACTATCGTGAATAAATAGTAATTTAAGTGGTTTGTTGTGCAATGTCGTGCACCTTGGAATTAAAGTCTGTTGATAATAACAATTGCATCCTAAAAATTTTAAAGGAAAACTAAAAAATGGTTTTTTATCACTTTACAGAGAATTACTTCTATCATTCTGTATTTGATACATGCGCTGAATCTCTGCTGTTTACACTCTCGGCTACAAACCATATATTAAACTCCGTACTCCTACAAGATGCAAAAGCGGTAAACCTGTTACCCCCAGTTGTCAATTGATAAGTGAATTAATTGATTATCAATTACATTGGCTCACGAAGCCACTCGATGTACGATCACGCCGATCGTTTTCCTAATTTTGAGTATTGCCTATTTACAAAGAATCAAATCATATTTGGTACCCGCACAAAATAAATCTATTATGTGCTTCTGAAATATTTGAAATCTATCCTGTTGGAGTTACCAAACGCTATAGGATAGTTCAAGAAGTGTGCAGGTACTTAATTCAAAAGAATAATTTCTACTGAAGAACTTATGCGAGGTAATAGAGTATCATTTTGAATACATGGAGTCACTAGGCGCAAGTATAGCAGGTAGAATAATTAATGATAAGTAAGAACAGCGATATATTTTCAGTTAAATCGATAGAATTATGTGGATTTGGCACAAAATCAAAATGATGGCTGTCGACTTCATGTCTGCCTTGCTATGGATAAAAAATTATGAATCCAAGAATATTACTTCGGCAAGGAATAGAATTTGATATATTCAAAGTTAAAACCAGCCCCACCTTATTCTTTTATTTGAAAGATAATGGAACGAAAAAGATTATCAATATAACCTAATCGAATGAAATTAAAATCAAACGGAATAACCTCTTAGGACTTGTCGTACGTAATCGTCCCTAACTTGAATTGCATTTTGCATACATTCTAATTCATTTTTCAACTGCTCCGTTTTCTGATTTTTACAATATAGCTCTAAAAAGACATTTTGGATTCTTTCTTTGATTGATAAAGCCACTGGTGTTATTTTCAACTGTATTTCTAAAGTTTTCAAAAACATCTTCAAGGCCTTTTCATCCATTGAGCAAATCCTAGAATGGAGATAACCAGTTGTTCTTTCACTGCTAGCGCACATTGCGTTCAAGTTCAAAGCTATGCTCTCTAAATTATTCACACCGACTCTCCATTCTGTTAAGAAATCACGGTTAGTGGAATTTCCAAAGTGTATATTTTTGAGCTGATTCAAAACATTCGATTGGTAATTGCATTTTTCAAATACTTGTTCAAATTGTTTGTTTGGGCTATCATACAGATTTACATTTCCTTTTAGTACATCTCTCTCCTTCTTACATTTTAGTAGAGAAGTAAAGGTTTTCATTAATAATACTCTGGCTGAAGTAAAAAGGTTATTCTCCGTAGGTTCTACACTTTCTACAAATACTTGGTCAAGAATTTCCTCATCCAAAAGTTCAAGGAGATGGAAAAAAAAGCTTACATCCTGCCGTAATTCTTCCTCCATTTGGGTTACTTTTCTTTTCAGCCGGACGTTTTCAATTTCAATTGTTTCCTCCAATTTCCCTCGTTTTTCATTGATCTCGTGTAGCTTTCCCATTGCAGAAGTAAGCTCTTTATTTGTTTCAATGAGTTGCAATTCAGTATCAATGTTTTTAATCCTAAACTTTTCTATTTGTAATTGACTTTTCGAATATTGCTCCTCCAACTCAGCAATCTTAATGTTACACTGGACATCCTTTTCATTCAATTCTGATATGGCTTTTAGGAATTCCTGTTTCTGATGTTCTATAAGCTGTTCTAGAGAGGATATATCAATTCTATATTTGTCCTGCATAGTAGATATCATCTTGCGGTTGCCTTCTAGAAGTTTTTGCTTACGAATAATATTTAAATTCAGTGCAGTAATCAGTTGGCTTTGACCTCTAATTATATTTTCTCTTTCTTGATTTTGTTTTTTTTCACTATTTAAAGTCCTTTTCAGTATTTCTACTTTACTAGCAAGCTGACAAACTTCTTTTTTCTTCTCTTTCAAGCTCTGCTGATAGACAAAGTCATTTCTGTTCAACTGACCCTCCAGTTTAACTTTGAAAGAGTCGATTTTGAGCTCAAAATGTTCAAATAAACCGGATATCTTTTGAGTTAACAAAAACTTGTGGTTTGCAACCTCTTGCAATTCTTCACTGATAGATATAATTTTCTTCCTCAGCTTTGCGTTTTCATTTTTCAGTTCCTGATAATTAATAGGAAATTACTTCAATTTTGGTATGCTTCTTATCAAATTTATGTTTCAGAGTACTGAGATTACTATTCATTTTCTGCGCTAAAACTTCTTTTTCCAGGATTAATCCATTTAAGGATTCAAAGGACGCTTTCAAGTTAGCACATTTAGCATTTAAACTATCCACCTGGCTTTCCAAAGTCGCTTTAGTTTGTGTTGCCTCCTTCTTTTCCTGATTGAATTTACTTTTTAACGCATTTACAGTTGATACATTATCAGCTAATTGTAGTTCAAGTTTGAAAACTTTTTCATTCTCATTCTTAATATTTGTCTTCAACGAGCTGATTATATTTTGCAATTCTTTTCGCTCTTCTTCCAAATCTGAAATTCTTTTTTCGCGGATTGAAAGTGTTTCGGTAATCTCCTTGTTGATACACGTCAAATTTGAATATTTTTCATTTAACGATGAAAATTCTACATTTTGATTCTGTTGTTCACATGCTTGAGATTGAATTCGTTCTTGAGCTTGGTACAGTCTGAGCCGCAAATTTAAGTTATTCAATTGACTTTCTCTAAATTGAAATTTGTATTTTTCTAACCACCATTTCAATAAGTTAAATTTTTTCTGCAGCTTGGCGTTGAATTTGGTGCTGTGTAGTAATTGATTCTCAAGTGTGTTGCATAAAAGTATTTTTCCCTTTAACGCAGAACTTAAGGCCAATTCTGCAGTACTTCGTGAAATGTTTTTTTCTTGTTTTCTATTTACTACAGCTAAGAAAAGTTGTTCAGGGAATGTTAAACCTTGGTTTTCAAATGTAGGGTCTTTGGTGACTGTGGATATAGATTGAGGTTGGTATTGGAATGTTATAATTTCGCATTTTTCATATTCGGCATCCCATTCTAGCCTAACTAGTTTCGCATTTGCGGTTTTTGGTGTATCATCATCTAATTCTTCAAATTTAGGGTTTGCAGTTCTTTCTGAAAGATCAAGTAGTAATTCCTTATTTTCTGCCAATTGCAGTTCTTCCAAAGTTGAATCAATGACAGATGATGAGTCCAATCTGCAATAACTGTGATTGCTTTCAAAACATCCCTCGAATGAAGTTATTGGAGATTGAGGTGAAATTTCTTGGACAATTTCCATGATTACTTCAGTATCACATTCAAGTTTATCCTGCAAAGAATCCAACTGGTGATACAGTTTTGACTCTTTTAAAATATTTACCTTTGCTGAATAACAATCATCTTTTTCAGAAGTTACCTGTTCCAAAGTTTCAATTTGTAATTCATCAACAGATTCCATCTGCAAATCATCATTTTTTTCAATGAGAGTGTCGTACACATTTTCACTCTCTGGCTCATCGAATATATTTTCATGTTCGTTATCATCGCTAGTATTTACAACTTGAGATTCATCCAAAGTCATTAGGTCATCATCCTGATCTTGGTTTTGATCAATTTCCTGTGAAATATCACCAAATAAACTATCTGAAATTCCTACCGCAGTATCGGTTTCTTGGGGGAAAATGGCTGATATTTCGTATATATCATCTGTATTACTGTTGACATGGCTGTTTTCGGACACTGCTGATGTGATACATCCTTCACTTTCATCTTCAAACCCAGTAGCGGAGGTTGCATTAATTTCTGATGAGCATTCTCTAGTTTCATTTGACTCTTTCAATTTGGTTTCGGAGATTTTTTCTTGTATGGTATCTAGCGTGGGGTTAACGATTTCCAATGCAACACCATCAACAGTTGCACTCAAGTCACTGGATGACCCTAAAGTAGTGTCAGAGTCTTTTGCAATCATCTGCTTTCTCTTTTGGTTTAATTTTTCATCTATGTTAAAGACAACCTTACCATTTGTTATTGTAGACGTCAAAAGTCCGAGAAAGGCAGTTGCTGGGCCAAGTATACCTTTGTCTTTGTGCTCGTAGCCTAGTACACTCAAGATCGATTTCATTTTTATGTAAAAAATATTAGAATTACGTCAAAATTTATTTTTAAATCTTTGAAGCCTGAATTGTATTCTGGAAAGCTTCAATGCCCAAAATCAAATTGTTATAGTGCAGATTCAATGAGTTGATTTCCGCTTCTACATTGTTTTGATAAGTTTCAGTCTAAATTAAAAACCAGGTACCTTTTCTTCATATTCGACAGCTTGGTTCTCATTTGCTTGGGCTTTAGCGACGCTGGTTTCATGTTGTCGCACAACTTCTTCATATTCCTCCTTCAACTTCAAAAACTTTTGTTCGTTTGCAGATTCTCTTTGACTATGATGTTGTTCTAGTCTTGTAATCTTTGAATTCGCACTTTCGAGCTGTCGAAGAAGTTGCTTATGTTAGCTATTATATACTTGTTCTTTCATGGTCAGTTCTCTCAATTCGTCTTGTTTTCTTTGTAGACTTTCCGCATCTTTTTGATAATGGAGCTGTTCGTCCCTCTTCTTTTTTCTTTCTTGCTCAGCTTCTAACAGCAATTCACAACAATTTTCAATATCCTAAATAGTAAATTGAAAAATACTGCTTCTACAGAATCCATAGTTTCGATACGCGCTTGCAATTCTCTAGACTTCTTTTCAGACGCAGCAACATTCGCCTTTTCAATTTTGACTGATGCAATCATATCATCAATGGCAAGCTTTAATTTTTCAGGATTTGTAATAATTCTGGATTGCAGCCTTGCACATTCTTGCTTCAAGTTTGTAACCAAGAAGGTATTATTGTTCATCTTCTCTGATAACTGTGATTTTTCAAGTTTCAAAGTGTCGATTTCACCACCAATGTTGGTTTGTATTTTCTTCAATTCCCTCAAATCTGCTGTCAAAACACTAATGATTTCCCTCTTTTTTTCAACCATTGGGGTTTCTGCAACCCTAGAAGCTCTATTTTTAAGGACATAAATACTTGTAGGAATTAACTTTTTCTGTTAAATCGTCCAACTTTGCCTGTAAAGATACTTTTTGATTAGCAAGAGCCTCCTTTGATTAACGAAGATTACAGCTTGCTCTGAGCACTGTTCATATATCTGCATTTTATCCTCTCTGAATTTACAAAAGTTGATTATCGCACTAAGAATATAACGAACCCTTTTCACTGACGGAGTAAGTAAATCTCGCAGGCTAAAGTTTTCAACTCCGGCTTGGGTTACAATCTTCAACCTGGGTTAATCTAAAATACAATTGGCGATAGAATCCCATAAGCGCAATAGAGTCTTGTTGGAGATCTGGTGTTTCCAAGAGTGTACTAAAGTCTGGGACGGCCAGATTTCTTGTTGATCCAAGAAGTAACTCCGTAAATTTTTCATATATTTGAAGCATTTTGTGCATCGTTGGTTTCTTTAAATCTTCCTCGGTACATGGAATAGCGAGTTCTATCAGAATCTGCAATATTTCTTTCGTATCCAGGTTCGGAAAAGTGAGTTCACTCATTATAGATTTAAAAAAATGTTGGGGATTCTGGACAAATCCCAAACTGTGAAAAGCAACTCTAAAAAGACTCTCTACTTCATTTGTTTTAGATACGTTTCGTTCACGAACTACAATCTTTGCAAGATGCTTGTATTGTAACCAAAGCCTTCAATTCCTTAATTACTTCACAAATCCCCATTTTCCAGCATCAAAGAGCCATAAATTTAGATTGACTGCTTGTTATTCTTGAAAGCGGAACAGTCGATAGATTGGTTGCTGGTGTCGTGGTATTCAGTAACTGTGATGGTGTGTTACTAGTTTCACTATGTGGTGTGATTACAAGCATCGTTATGCGGTGTATTTTAAAGTAAATCTCCTAGATTCCATCACTATCGGAATCATTCCGAACCTACAGAATTTTAAAGGGAAATCAAAAAAATAGTTTATGCTCAAAATATACAAACGATTCGTCAGTTCAGCAAACCCAATACAAAATACATTTTACAGAAGAGAGCTTCCCAATGTATTTAATTTTTTATTATAGAATTTGTATTCGTTCACATCACCACAAGGAAAAGAATTATTTAGAAAAGCTCTAGCAGAAGGCTATGCAGAAATATTCTTTTCTTTATCTGGGAATTTCACAATGCAAAGCGAACCAGCTTTTTGTGGTTTGGGGTCGTTAGCGATGGTGCTGAATGCGCTATCTGTTGATCCTGGAAAAAGGTGGAAAGGCGTTTGGAGATGGTATGCTGATGATATGCTAGAATGCTGTGCTCCTTTAGAGTTAATTAAAAAGGATGGTTTGAATTTTATACAATTGGCAGCAACTGCGAGGGGAAATGGATTAAACGTTGAAACAAAGAGAATTGATCAAACCTCATATGAAGAATTCGAAAAAGATTTAAAAAGAGTTACCAGCTCATCGGATACTCATATGGTTGTGTCGTTCAGCAGAAAGACTTTGAATCAAACCGGTGACGGTCACTTCTCTCCCATAGGTGCATATTGTGAATCCAGTAATCAAGTACTTGTGATGGATACCGCCCGATTCAAATATCCAAGCTATTTTGTTGATTCAAAGTTGTTATATGAAGCCATGAAACCCATAGATTCCACTACTGGGTTTCCCAGAGGATATTTCATACTAACTAGAGGTAATCATAATTAATCAAAGGTGATTCTAAACCATTACCTTTATGTAAAATTACAGCACAGCGTCTAGAATGGCAAGGACTCACTAAGCTTTTTTGGGAGGTGATTCCCACAGAGTTGAAAAAAGATGGCAGTCCCGTTAAAGCGATTATTAATTTAATTCCGGATAAACACAGTTTCTATACTGCATTGGCAGATGGAGGGTTTGATCTAGCCGGCTCTGCGGATGGCAACAGACAGCTAGCAAATGATCTAAAGAAAGAGTTTGAAATGCTGATGAAACAAGTAAAACAGCATGTCATGTATCAAGCTGTGTGCGAAGCAATGGCTCCTTGTGCTTCCACTTGCGAGAACAAAATCCATGTGCAATTAGGAAAGAATTCTGTGGAGCAATTGGCTACTCTTTTTCTTCTTTCCTTTCCTAGGGAACTGCTTACTAATTTTCCAAAGTCTTCGTTTGATATCGTACAAAATTTAAGGGCAGAAAGAACTTTTGACTCTTTACCATTGCTCAAGGAGGAAATATCCCGAATGTCTAGCCAGTGGGATACCATGCTTAGTAGTTATTGTATCTGCGGTTCTAATAATTGTACCAAAGCCGTCTAATATATTTATTTTACAACAGCGAATGTCGTTTTGTTCCTAGTTCATCATGTATGAATTTACTAGAATGTTACTGCTATGACTGGGTGAGGCTGAATCATCCACTGCAGCGAACGTGCTAGAGTTTGATTTTTTGAACACTACAGCAAACAGTAAATGGCTATTGACTTGCAACCTCATAACCCAGAAAACTCCCAAGTTGATTTTAGTATTTTAGAAATACTGCAAAAATCCAGTCCTGCCAGAAAGAAGGAAATTGAAAGCAGAAAGAAGGAAATTGAAAGCAGAAAGAGAGTGGGACAAAAGAAGAGACAAAGAGCAGAAAATGATTCCTTTTCCTCTCACCCTTTTAAACCAAACAAGAACCCAAATTATATTGAAGAACAAGACGAAAAACCAGGTTATCCGCCAGCTGGACCAAGTCCGTTTCTCAATATGGACTCTGATCTTTCTGATCAGGAAGAAGTGCAAGTAAATGAAAAGAACCACAAAGCTGGTATTCAGTCTTTGATATAGGTCCACACAATCTTACTAGAAATGATAGGAAATTAAGGCAACATGTCAGGAGATATTCATGCGACGAACCGCTGTTGAAAGACTTTGAATATGAAATTAGAAACTTTATCAAAAAGTGTATTTACAAGGAGGATGAATATGAACTAGACATGGATATTTCTGATGTTGAAATGAACTCAAACAACTCAGAGGAATGGGTCTCGTTGACCAATGCCACGGTTGTGGACGGAGAAGAGCTGCATTTAAAAATTACAAATTCTTTTCTTCGCCTCCTAGTGCACTCCATGTGTAGATATTACTGCGTTCCTTCCTCAAGTAAGAGAGTTTAACCTAGGTTACAACAAGGGAGATGATCGCATCACTGTTATTAAAGCTCCGGATGAGCAATTTGAATTCCCCAATGTTTCTTTTACTGATTACTTTTTACACTAATATAATTTTACTCTTGTATTTTTTGATCTTGCAAATGAAATCTGAGTCGACGTTTGAAATCAAGCTGTAACATGGATTAATTATAGACACCCGCTAGCAATTCTCAACATATCGGATCACTATACGAGAATTTCGCTACAATCAAAAGTAGAAAGGGTTATTGGTGCCATTCTTGGAGTTCAAAATGGTAGGGAAATTGAAATCATGAATTCATTCGAAATTCCTCTGAGCGACAAAATCGTTGACAAGGCATATTTGATACAAAAGCAAGAGCAGTACAAACAGGTGTTCCCAAAATTGGAATTCTTGGGGTGGTATTCGTCTGGCGGAGAACTAGATGAGACGGATAATGCAATTCACAACCAAGTAATCCTTATTAACAGTAGTTTCTAGATGTTAATGAATCGCCACTGTATTTAAAGCTTGATCCAAAGAGTAACACCAAACAATTACCTATCAAAATCTACGAGTCATTTATTGAGCCAAACAGTGGATCAATCCAATTATTAGAATCATCGTTTATTATTGAAACCGGAGAAGCTGAAAGAATTGCTGTTGATCATGTTGCGCATGTATCTAACGAAAATGAAAATGCCCGTATTTATTGTTAACTTAGTGATTGCCCATTTAAAGGGACAAAAAAGTGCCATCCAAATGCTCTATTCTCGGATTCTAGTGTTATTGGATTATGTACAAGATGTACAGAAAGGTTTTTTACTCTAACAAAGGTGATCTTCCAAAAAACCACACTCTTTTGCGCCAAATCAGCAGTCTGTTGGCCCGCTTGCCCCTAATGCAAGATCCTGAATTTGAGCACGATTTCCAGAAAGATTATAACGATGTCACCCTGATACTACATCTCGCCACTATCACCAAAAATACGGATGCATTGAACGAGGTACTTGATACTAACTCAGTTATTGGATAAAGTGAAGGTGTTGAACTCCAAGAAAACCAGTAGTAGATGGCAAGGAAAAGAACCAGCTTCCCATTTCCAATAAAATGTATAGCCTTTCGTTTTTGACAAAGCTGCTCTCCAGCTTGCAAGCTGGTGGAAATTGTATTGGAATGTGTTCAACTATCAGATTTGAGAACCTACTCCACAAAACCGAGTACCCTCGAAAACATGAATCCAAAAGGGGAACGCCACACAAATCAAAGCAGAAACAAACAGTTTCGAATTTTTCATTGGAAAATGTCAGAACAGCAGGACATTGTCTTACTTGTTATGAATGCGGTAGGTAACAGCCAAAAGAAAGGCCCTGTATGTTACTATGTAGCATCACTAGCCATTCTCAGGCTTTTTCCGCTCTCATACTTGAACGAAATCTTCCCTTTTGGAATCCCTGCACCTTCGTTCTTGACAGCACAGGAAGTTAAATTGCTTTTATTCACTTCTCTCAGTTCAATGGATTCGGATGATATGCAACCAGTTCCTTTATCAACCCTCAGTGACCACAATAGTCAATTAAAGGACAGCAGTCAAATGGCAATCGAATTTAACAGTTCAGAATTTTCAGACATTGATGCATATGATGCAGAACCATCTTTCAAGACTTTATTTGAAAGAGTAGACAAATTTGATCCAGAGTTGGCAGAGTTAGTCGCTCAAAAGGGGCTCTCAATGAATACTGAAATTGGGCTATTTAAATACTTGGGTAAATATTTCAAGGAATTCGTCTCAAAAGAAATGCTTAAAGAAAGCAGCAGTGTCCCGCCTTCCTCGGAAGAAGCCGGCTCAAAGGAATTCATGATTTTAAAGGAAGAAATGGAATTGTATATTGTACAACAGCCTCCTACACAATCTCTTACTTCTCAGGGTGTGCTAATTAAACCCAAAAACCCTGAATTGACTACAAATGAGCTTGCAACAGAATGCAAGTCGGCTTTGTTGAACCAAGCAGAATCTATCCAGTGGGGTGTGGAAAATCTAATGGAAAGTCAATGTGGTGCAATGCTCAAATACTTTAGGAGAAACAAATACTTGGAAGATGGTGCAGCTTGGGGTCACCGATCAGCAGTTCCAAACAAGAAAACGGTGTTGGGCTACTCTATAATCCCACTCAGTAACGTTGTCCATGCCGAAGCACATGTCGAAGAAGATGTTGCCATGGATCCTGTTGAAAATGAAATGATAACGCAGGTAGAAGATACGCATAACGCAAAATCAATCGAGAACGCGGTTTTGGAGAGACAGGTATTCAAAGCTTGTTGGTGGCAAAAGGTCCCTATTCTGCAACAATCCGCAAAGTCTAGTGCCATGATGCCTACTCTAAAACGTAAAAAAACTGAAGACCATAATTTGCAAGTAGGATACCTTTGGATTAGAAGATCATGGAATGTAGAATTCAGTGTCCACAACTAAAATAAATCTGATTTTCTTTAATTTTCCATTATCACGTGGTTTACCGTTTAAGTTGCTAAGAAATTCTCAAAATTTGTTTGTCATCATCGCAATGGTAGTTAAAATCCAACACAAAGCTCCTCATTTCAGTGCACAAGCTGTTGTTAACGGCGAATTCAAAGAAGTTTCTTTGGATGACTACAAGGGAAAATACCTTGTATTGTTCTTCTACCCATTGGACTGGACCTTTGTCTGCCCAACCGAAATCATTGCATTCAGCGAAAAGGCTGCTGAATTCAAGAAGATTAACACCGAAGTAGTTGGTGTATCCATTGATTCCAAATTCTCCCACTACAACTGGATCAACCAACCAAGAAAGCAAGGTGGTCTTGGAGAAATGCACATCCCGCTTCTCGCCGATGTCACCAAACAAATCTCTAAAGACTACGGTGTATTGATTGAAGATGGTGGCGATGCTGGTTTGGCTGCCCGTGGTACCTTTATCATTGATGATAAGCAAAATGTTCGTGTTGCTCAAATCAATGATTTGCCAATTGGCCGTAACATTGATGAAGTTTACCGTCTCGTTGAAGCCATTCAATTCCATGCTCAACACGGAGAAGTTTGGTAATTTCTACTTTAATTTTAGCCCTGCTGGATGGAAAAAGGGAGCTCCAACTATGAAGGATAATCCAAAGGAATCCAAGGCCTACTTTGAAAAGGTATGAAAGCTGTTAAACTTAGGTGAACTAGGTGTACTCGCCATCTGCCAAACGCAAGAATGATTCATCCTCAAATGCCTCTAAAAAACCAAAAAAATAAATCAAGTGTCTCATCAAGTCTTGTAAGATTTGTAGTTAGTTTATACTGCGGCGATCGCTACATTGATCATTGTGATCAGATCTGTCAAAGCGCCTATAAATATCAATCGTGTAATGAGGGAAAATTATGGAAAGTGATCTATACCAGGAACAAATCAACTTGAGTAATTCTGTTCAGAGCGAAACTACAAAGAAACCTTCGCCGTTTTATATTTGTATTCCAGGGCTGTTTTATGTCCTGGCAATGTCCATGACTTCTGGAATTATCCAGCAATGGTTGATGTTGTACTTGTGTGCTAGATTCGATCATTTAAATATGTTGCAAGTCAATAACACTGCAATCTATCTTCCTGGATTTTACAACTCTCCCATCATACATGAAGATATGGATTGGAGCAAATGCAGGACGAATACGGATATTCAAGTAGCAAGAACTAATGTAGGTGTTGGCAGTTCGCTGGGTCATGATAATCAGAATATTTTCAGTCTTTTCAATCATAGTTGGTCCACTGTATGGCTTTTTGTCAGATCGAATAGGAAGAAAACCGATAATTGTAGTTGCTCTTACTGCCTCCTTAATAACATTCACTGCATATATTACCGTTGATTTGTTTGGGTATGGGTTGTGGGTGTTGCTACTTGCATCATTTGTTGAAGGTTGGCTAGGCGGTGTAATTGCAATTATGAATGCTACAATTTCGTATTTTGCAGACTGCTCAGATGCAGAAAACAGAGGCAAGACCTTTATCGTAGGAGAAGCTATTCTATTTGGAGGTATTGCTTTAGGACCTTTAATTGGCGGTGCCTTATTCAGAACTTATGATAACGGCTCCCTAATTGTATTCTCTAGCTCTATCATCGTGGAACTGCTGGTAATTACATATGCAATATTCTTTCTCCCTGAATCACTCGATTTCGAGCAAGTGCCTCAAAATGAAGTGAATTCGATAACAGATGTGGTTGAAGCTGCCACCAATGTGTTTACAAAGGCCAAATCCACTTCATTTATCATCCTGCTTCTTGTTCATGGAATTATGACACTGGCCCACTCTTCAACTTTATTTTTTCAATTTGTTTCATTCAAATTTGGGTGGGATAGCCAGGATGAAGGTAATTGTCGCTTATTTAGGTCAATTTGTTCTCATTTCGGCAGTCAGCAGGATGGTAAATATGGGGCTGCTTTATCCTTTGATTTTAAAAGTCTTTAAAACAAATAGCCTTGTTGGAGCAGATAAAGTTTGCTGGGATCTGTCTTTGATCAAAATCGGATTGCTGATTATAATCTCCTCAACTGTAGGAAAAGCTATAACCCCGATATCAGGATTTCTTTATGTCCTGACAGTCTTTGATGGCTTTGGAACATTAGCTGGGCCAACTCTTCGCTCGTTAATTTCTATATCAGTACCTTCAGGATCTCAGGGTACTCTTTTCTCAGGTATTTCTTTTTTGGACCAAATCATCTCATTGTTTGGAGGAATATTATATCCAAATATATGGCAATGGACCGTAAAGACTTTTCCTGAATGCTATTTCTTTGTGATGGCCTTTTTCTACGTCATTGCGATAACTTTGGTGCTGATGCTGGATCCCAACAGAATTACAAGGGCCTCAGATGGAGAGGAATATGTTGGACTCGAAGATTATGTAGATTTGGAATAGATTGGAAAATAAAACAATTGAGCGATTAATGATTTGACACCTTGATTGAGCCTCCATGCGCCGCCAGCTGAAACACATCTTGGAGCGCCGATTTAATGTTTGCTCAACTTCAATGAATCCAATTGAATTGTACAAATACGATTTGAAATCTTCCATAATTAGGGAAAATGAAGCAAGGGAATGGATCGAAAATGTTATTGGAGAAAGCATTGATGAGGACTTTGCCACTGCCCTCAATGACGGAATTATACTCTGCAAGCTTTCGAATGCGCTACTTACTGATAGCACTCCAATTAAATTTGCAAAATCTTCGCTGCCATTCAAGAAGATGGATAACATTTCAAAATTCCTGGAAACCCTCCCTAGCTTGGGGTTGTCTTCATTTGAAACCTTTCAGACAGTTGACCTATTTGAAAAGAAGAATATGAATCAGGTAATTAGCAATTTATTTAGGTCATTGATTGTATTTTTGCAATTTCGAGAAATGCGGAAAAGAATGGATTCCAAGGGCCATTAATTGGAAATCGCCATTTGAGGTCTAGAAATTCAATGAACTCAACAATCTCCAATTCAAGTAGAAATTCTGAACAGTATGTAAATACAAAATTATCTCAAACTGTAAGTGCGCAGGAATCTCCATTGTCTGGAAAATGTGACAACTATGAGGAAGCAGGACTATCCGCCATAGTTGAAGCAAAAGATTCCGATTTGGATTCATCGAATACTGCTGTTGATGGCATTAATGACCTTTCATACCAAAAGCAGGAAGTTTCTCAGTCAAGCCAAGTTTCGGTGGAACTTGAATTCGCTAGCAAAACAATTAATGGAGAAAAGGAAAGTGAGCTTTGGCTAGATACAAATAGTGAAAGAGTGCTAAATACTGAATCTGTAGACACCAGAGAAGCGGAAGAGAGACGGCTTTCCACCGAGGATCACAGAGGCATTTCTGAGGAGACGAAATCACTGAAACTATCACCAAAACCAAGAATTACTACAAATTTAAAACAAATTCCAACAATCGTCACTTCAAATTATCAGGATGAAAGAGAACAAGAAATACTCCAGCCTATTCCAATTAAAAGTCCTCCAAATCTGCAAATGAATTACACCATCGAGGAGCAATTTGAAGACTCTCCTGACAGTTTAAATTATGTGGAAATGCTGGATGAAAGCAAGTACTATCCAACAGAGGAGCTCAATTGCTTTTCACCTTCTCGAACCGTTATGGAAACGATAATTGAAGAGAGTGAATGTTCCACTCAGCCGACCAATTCAGAAGATAGGGACAGTATTGGAGTGGATTCTGGTGAAATTGATTCAAAAAGTGTTGATGTTCCTAACGAAATAACCATTGATACGGAGAGCGAGCTGATAATAGAAAATACTGAAGTAGAACAGATTGATCTGCAATTACAAAAAGCCCCCTTTTCACAGGACTTTGAAAATAATTCGAATCATGCGGTTAGCTCTCCTATTCGCCTATCTGAAATAGTGGACAACAAAGTATCAGAGCACTTAATAGCCTGTGACGACCTCACTCCTCCTTCGAACTTGGAGGTTATTACTACGTCGAGAGAAGAGGATTCTAAACACGAAGATTCTATTTCCACTCCATTAGGGCCACGAGGTATTGGTGAATATCCATCGAGGGAAGAAATGCGTGAAAAGATTTTGAAACGACAATCTTCAGCAACTGCAATTTTCATATCCACCAAGGGAAATACCATTATCCCTGATTCTCCCAATGATAAGCTCACCTTTAATCCGGAACTGATTTTCTTGAAATTAGCCAATCTCGGATACAAACAAAATTTTTATTGCTCCAATATTCATACAAAGGACACTTCAGTAGAAAATATAATCAATGTAACCAACGCAAAGCTGCAGAACTTGGGATATCGTTTCTAATAAACAATGAGTTAAATATATGCAGATTTTTCCTTTTGTTTATATTAAACAATGGACTGTAGTTAATAATGGTAGATCATCCTAATTTCTCACTAATGATCTTTATTAGGAAACCCAAAAGAAACGATCGGAGCGTAGAGTATGCAGAGATTTATAGAAAAATCAAAGAAAGTGCAGGCATAGTGCTAATTTTGACAGGTCGGATGCAATTAACAGTAGTTGTCATATTTTATGCTCTTCATACTCAAATACATTATTGGAATGCATATACAATTCACGATAATAACTATGAGAATGCAGCTAACATGGTATATGAATTCCAAACGAACGATCCAGAGAAATCGAAAATACGAAAATTGTTTTCTAAATATGCATCATTAAGTGACAACCAGCTTAATGTGGAACAGATTAAAGGGGATTTATTAACTGCTTTTGATTTATCATCAGAAAAAAGGAAACACTCAAAGCAGCACGTAAAAGGTAACTTGGTCATAATTTTTGGTCGTAGAAATATAAAACTATTCTCAAATGAGTATTTAGGAGGTCGTTTGGTCAATAACTGTGTCGACTTTGTAGTTACTATTTTCAACTACATTTTAGTGGAGGAACCACAAAAAATCTATGATCAATCTTCAACAGCGAGTGAAACACCTATCCAGGCCGTACTAAATGGTTTCAAAGGTATCCTAAAGTCCACAGGCAAGATATTTCTTGTTCCAGAAGATGGAGATACGAAAAAGGATTTTTCATTTGAACCTTTACCAGACATTATATCAAAGATTGGTCATTCCATAACAGAGAAAATATTTGTGGGTGTTCCATCCTCACCGTCCGACGTCAAAGCTAGCAGTGAAGATAATCAATTGCCAGAACCAATAGTATATACACTGAGCAAGATTGTCAATTTTGGAAATACGATTGGAGATTTACTTTTAGTGAAAGATTCTTCAAAAAAAAAAGATTACGATTCAAGCTTAGAGTCTTTTGTAAAGGACCTTTATGAATCGTCCAATTCGCAAGCGGTTTCCAAAATACTTTACGCAACTCAATACATGGTGGATTTATTTGCTGAATCAATCCTGATAAAAGATGACACGAAAGATACTACACTGACTCCCGGCGAAGGTCCAGTCGTTAAATCTTTGAAAAGCATTTTGGGGTTATCCAACAGTATTTCAGACTATCTATTGGTAAAAGAGTCTGATGGTGCCAAATATGAAAAAGAGACACAAGAGCTCTTTGGGCAAATCTCGAAATCAAAATTACCTCCACAGACCTTGAGGGACTTACTCAGAGAAATCGTAAAGAAGGCAAACTCGGTGGCTTTTGATATGCTTAATCCTCTTTCATTTGATAATGACAATGACCAGCCAAAAGACCAGAATCAGTTTATCAAAAGTGTAAATCGTGTCGGAGAACATTTTTCGAATTACTATTTGGTCCCGAAAGCAGAACCAAATAATCTACAATATCCACCAGCGTACAATGGCAACGAATTGTATAATTATTTGTACAAGAACTTGCAAAATTTATTGGTTGAATCTGATGTGAATGACAATGCTGCAAGACAACCAGAACCTGCTTTAAAGTCTGAAAAAGAAAGCAATATGAAGTTGTGGATTCAGAAACATTTTTTGAATGGCGATTCGAATTATGAAGGCAGAGAATTACCAATTTTTACCAAGGAAAATCTAGAAAGCTTCATCGTAAATGGACAAAAAGTGCTTGATGATATTCTTGTTCCATCAGATAGAAAACCCGACCCCAAAAATATCGAAACAGGAAGTGCTATCCAGGATTATTTTGGAATTGGAAACAAATTGGCAGATTTTGTATTGGCAAATAGAGAAATTAAAGTGGGAGAAAAGAAACTTGGATTGAACTACGCGAATTGGGTGCAAGAAATGCAAAATTTGATAAATAATCATTTGCTAGTAGAATCTGATGATCAAAATAGTCCAATTAAATCTGAATTTAAGCAGAGTTCTGATTTTCTAAACGGCTATATTTCCACCTATGTCAAGAACTATTTTTTGAATGGGAGCGGAGAGAATGCACCTCAAAGCTTGACCACTGTTATTCAAAATGCGCTTACACAAGGCAAATCAATTTTGGAAAATGTTCTGGTCTCAGTACCAGATGCAGAAAGCCCAAACTCTTTTCAAAAATCTAAATTGGACTCTTCTGGAATGGATTTAGACGGAAAAACTGCAAATAATTTGTTGAATACGGATAACCCAAAAGAAAATCCAATTGATTCAGGAAAGATTTCTAGTTTGCCTGAAATAATCAAAGGTTTGAAAAACATTGCTGATTCGTATTTGCTTGTGCAGTCGGGCAATGAATCAAACGAAAAATTCAAAGCAAAATCTTCCAAATTGAAAGATTCCTATCTTGTCAAATTTTTCAATGAAAATTTGTTGAACAATGATTCAGAAGGAAAAAGCTTCTTGGAATCACTATCTTCTGTTTTCAATCCACCTTTCACTTCTGAAAATAAGGATATCAATCAAAGTACAAAAGTACTGAAAGACTTGCTGAGTCTTTACAACTCAACTGATGACGAAAAAATGAAATTAGAGCTCTTGAACCTCATGGAACAAGAAATGAACATATTGGAACAAGCGTAACCACGAACCCTAATCCTAGAGAATTACAAAATGATAAAAATATCGCAAAATCAGGCCTATTTGCCATACTAGACAATATTTTGGTTGAACCACTGGGAAATGGGGACAGTGAGTCATCTTGGGCAAACTTTTTAGGTAATATGCTGGTTACTGATTCTGAAAATGGTGAAAAAGTACAATCTGATTAAACTTAGGACAGGCTTCCTTCCTTGCAAAGCTTTTTTGCAAACATTCTTGTGAGCAATGAAGAGCACAATGATTCCAAGGACAAGGTTCCCAACAATTAACCGTAGACAGAATATTTTTCAAAGTTTAAGCGAGGTTATGAATGGCTAGAAAACAATTTCCTTGTAAATTGATTTATTCTCAATCAAACAGATTATAAGTGTTTTGCAATACAGCTTGTATAGAACCGTCTCTTTCATTTTCTGCATAAGGTTTTAACTGAGATTTCGCAAAACATGTCAAAAGAGGATCTGGATTAGTAGTGTCTACCTTTTTTGCAAGTTTCTTGGAGGAGATTAGCTGCAAGCTCGCGTACCACTTTGAACTACATTAAAAGACAATTACTTTCCCGTCATCTAAGCACTGAATCAGACCGCCAATAATCTTTTTCAAGAGGTCATCTGGAATTTCGTTCAAACTGGAAATTTTTTCAAAAACTCGTTTGAGTGCTCCTAAAACACTCACTCTGATGTTCCACACATTATTTATCAAATTTCTTTCCAAAAATTCCCCTGCTGGTGTCACCAATTTACCTGAATTAGTTTTTACTTGCCATAATTTGTACTTGGAAAACATCCTCCAACCGCTTTGAATGCACTTGCCCGTATAGTTAGAATTAGAGGTTTGCTAATGCTTTCTTCAACATCATCATCCATATCCACGTCTTTTTCTTCAGCACAATTGGCTAGATATTCAAAAACTTCTTCAAATCTGTTAGAATTTAGGGCATCAAACACTGTTCCCATATACTCAATACTAAATCTTTTGTATTGCATATTCTTTTTTTGAGCCTCTCTGATGAAAATATTTTCAATCTTTTCTAATTCTGACTTTTGATTTTTGAAATATTCTTTTCCTGCAATGCAAACACTCATCAAAGCCTCCAACAGCGCTTCTTTTCCAGACCAAGTCCTACCTGCCAAAGCATCAATTAGCAATGAAATGCACGTTGGCATTAATTCGATAATATCGCCATCGAGCGACTTTGCAAAGTCAACTATCGCTTTTCCCACTTGCTTCTTCATATCCCAAGAAGGGTTATTGACCAAAACCGACTTGCATGATTCAAAAATCTCTGTCTTCCACTTTTTAATCGCCAAGCTAGACCCACCTGTATTTTCGTCCCAGATGTTTTTCCATACTTCAGATATTGCCTGCTGGCTTTTATCTCTGCTGCCCATAAACGCCAAAGGAATTATTATTCCATGAAAATCTTGAATTGCGGTAGGTGAATGTCGTGAAATTTCCAAAAATGTTACAGGTGCAACCATTCTTCCCTCCTCGTCATTCGCTTCCAAATATTTGTTATTGATTTGATTGATAATTTTTTCCAATACAGCAAATTCTACAAGCTTTGCTAGATACCCAAACGCTGTAGAAAAAGATTTTCTTATCACAGGAGAGCGGTCGTAAATAGCAACCGATAAAGCTTTAATCAAGGGCTCCGAAACCGGCCTCAATTCATTTGGTACACTTTGAACAAGCGTGTAGATAAATCTTGCTGCCCCAGCCCTTGTTGGAAGACCTACTCCTTTTCTTACAATGACGGCCAATTTAGGGGAAAGATCGGAAAGTATCGAAGCATCAATAAACGGAACACATCTATCAATTGCTTCCATTATTGGCGAGCTCTTGGCTGCAGTCATTCGTGTAGCTTCTAAATCACTCTGGCTAATATTGTACGAAGAAGCATGAAATGCCAAATAATCTAAAATTTAATGTAAATTACTCATGGGTTGTGGTTCTAAACTACTAAGCGCTTCCATTAAAGTACAGACTAATTCCACAATGTGAGGTTTCAGTAATACGCCGCCTGTTTTCGTCAATTTCAAAATTGTGGATAAAGAATAAGCCCGGACTTCTTCCGAATTGTTCACAAGCCCTTTTTGTAACAAGAATGGCATCATTTCATTCATAATCTTTTGACTTTTTGAAGGAGAATGATAGATTGGATCACAGTATCTAACTGTTATATTCATTAGTGTTTTGGCGGCTAAAAAGGCTGCTTTACGTACAGATTCCTTGATATCATCCAGCGCTCTAAAAGACATTGTCCACAAATCTTTCATAAATGGCTCTAGTTGTTCAATCTTCTTTCCGTTGAGTAAATCGGTCAATGCAGCAGAGCTTGCCTCCCTCGTTCTCCACATTCTATCTCCCATGCCTTTTAGTATCTCATTCATGATTTCAACAAAATATCTATCAATAGTTTTTGCCGGCTCTTTTACTAATGATGTCCAAATATTTTTCATGCCTTGTGCAGTTTTTGGATGTGGATCGAAAGAATACCGATACAGTCTCGGTACAAGCGCAGGCAAAATAGGCTCCAAATCTTTTTCAGCTTGCATCGCAATGGAGCCGAACCCTAAACTTGCACCCCTTCTAGAGTTCCAAATTGCATGATGCGATGCGAGGGACATGAATTTGTAAACCAAATCCGGCTGATTCATATCCGCAGCTAACGACAAAATATCTTGGTAGGTGCTAATATTCGATCCATCTGGAGTTCCTCCTAGTGCGGTATTGGGTAACAGTTCTGTGGTTCCCGATACACTTTGTGGTGCCAACTTCTTCCCTGTAGTAAAAGTAGACACAAGAGATGATACTAATTCCTTTTTGATATCAGCATCACCAATTTCATAGATCAAACCAATCCCCTTGGAGGCAATTTCTTGTGTAAAATCATCCTTGTCATTTAATAATTCAGAAAAACTTTGGTGTAATTGCAGTAATTTCTTTTGTACAAACTTGGTGTTTTTCCCATATTTTGTAATGCAAAGTAGCCAGATACAGCCAGCCTTTTTGTTGATTGCATTTTGTACAGGCGAGACTAGTGCAAATATCTTGTCGATGTTTTCATCTAGAAAAGCTTCGTTCAAATTATATGAAGGGAAATCCTTTGGAGGAAATTCAACGTCGGCTATATCTAAAAACTGCACCATGTTGAGAGAGTAAAACTTGAACAGTAAAGCACAAAGTGCTTCACCAATATTAAACTGCAACTCTACATGTTTTGCCAAAAGACTTGGCAGTGTTAAAATCAAGTCCAATACTGGTTTGGACAAGAATTCAGTGGAAAGTGCTAAATGACTAAGTGAAAATATTGCCATTTCCTGTACTTTTGGTTCTTTTGACTTGATCAATTCTTTGAGTTTTTCTTCAAAATGCAGCAATAACCCCTTAATGGAATCATCAAATGTTTCGAAAGCACCATATCTCCCCATTTCTGCAATCGCAATACATCCAGCCAGAATAAGAGACACGTTATCAGATTTTAATGCAGCAAGGACTGCTTCCAATATCTGTTGCAATTCATGATCCAAAATAATAGTTTTATAGTTCTTGGAATATCTGTAGACCAGCCTGCCAATACAATATCCTAGTACAGCAATCGAACCATGGCGATATTCAAAGTTCTAAGTTAAATCTAGCATTTACATTTTTTGACAAATCATTGGAGGCGGAAATGTAGTTTTTAATTTGGCTTTTGAATTGTGCCTTCTTTTCTGGGGTATTTAATCCGGCGGTGGACAAAATACCAATAATGTGTGCCATGGATATTCTTGTTTCGTACTTTGAGCTCTTTAAAAAGTTCTAAATCAGTTTGTTTTTACATTTGCCCAACCAATTTTAGACTCGAATGCCTTTGAGATAGCTTCTGGCGAGATTGAAATCAGTTCCAGCAAGTTAGACGCTGCCAGTGAAAGCAATAACCCGTCTATATTAGCTCATTATACCTGCTTCTTTGGCATCTAAGGCTTTCTCTAAGAACGAAATATAACCCTTCAAGCCCTTTTGAGAAGTATCACTTTGCCACAGGGAAGATAATCCATCCAAAATTTTTCTACTGGCAGCAATATTTTCCCTTTCAGTAGAATCAATAGTAATTTTGCCCAAATCCAGATCGCTATCCAATATTCGAAACAATACTTGTCTTAGAAATGCCAGTGTGAACGATACGGAGGTAACAGTTAAATTACCAATCCAAGATATTCCAGGTGTAGAGGATGCCTTGACAATTCTTTTACTGGAATAGCTTTGAATACAATCTATTAATTCTGCTAAAAATGCCCCATCAATAGTATCCATCGAATCTTTTGGAGGCAACTCCAATCCTTTGAATGACAGCTCTCTAATTTCAAGTTTACTGTCAGACGTAGCTAATAGAGACAAATATCGAGGAGTAGCATCTGTAAAGTCATAAATTTCAATTGCATATTTGAGTGCAACATATCTTGATTGATGCTCTGGCCTATCAATATTCTCCAGTAATATATCGTGCAATTCTTTCTTCAAGTCTAAAGAGATACCTTTGTAAGCTGGAATCAATGAAACAAGTGCATCTTGTAAGGACACTCGAACATTAGGCGACTCCAAAGGAATTGCACTCAGAAACCTCTTCAGTACTTGCAAATCATTTTGGAATAGCTCAGGCACTTGTTAAATAAATAGTTACCTTTTTTTGAAATCATTCCAATAGACTCGTATGTAAGCCCCCTGATATTTTCTAAAGCCGAATCCTGTTGATCATCTAGTAATTTGGATATTCCATCAATCAGTATTTTTCCAATCGGTTTCATTATTTCGTTTCGTGTCATTTTAGCCATCCAATGAACAAACGCCATACCATTCGAACGTAGTTTTGGAGTAGATGCAGGATTATAGAGTGCATCGAATGCCATATTAATCATAAAAGGAATTTTGTTTGCTGCCAACACTGATTTCAACAAATAATCGATAATTCTGTTTTTCAATAATACGCTTGCAGCAGTTCTAGATGCATCTACTATTAGTTGAAAATACTCGCATCTTGAGGGTCATTATGTCCAAGATACAACAGATACAGCCTATTCACCAAATATTCGTTGTCTAGATCTGGTTTAGCATACCTCCTTAGACCATCTTCTCCAACAAACTGTACTTCATGAAAGGAATCGACAGAAGCTACAAGAAATACAAGAAACTTTTCAACCACTAATGCATCTTTGGGAACTATTGGTTCAATCATTAGAAATTTGGCAATTCCTACTTTGAGGTCCTTTAATGCGGCAGAATTCATTGCCCAAGTAGCCGTGACTTCATTAGTAATAAAATTCACAGCAGATTTTGATAATCCTGCAGGTAAAGCCTCTAGTGGTGATATTGGAGGCAATGCAGCTCTAAAGTTAGTTAGAATTACAGCTCAGCAGCATTCAGGGCAGTCAATTTCCGTCCAGATTGAGGTACAGTGTAAAGCAAGAAATCCAAGAATTTCGATACAAGATACTTGATATCTGCTTCTTCAAAGGCGAGGGCATGTTTTTCAACAAACAAGGTATTGTAATTTGCAAGTATCGGCAAAGCAATTGAAAAGAGAACCATTTGTTGTGGATTGGGTTTCTTTGAAATTCCTCTAATCAACCCCGGTAACTTTAGCATTTGATCCTGAATTAAAGCAAATATACTGTTTCGTTTAGTTTTGCGAATCCCTTTTTCAAATATATGATGGCAAACGCACGAGATGTCTGACCACTGGAATGGTAGAATCCAATTAGTTTATCTACAGGTAAATTGATGTTTCCCGAGTTGCATCTTTTATTGATATGGCTACATACTGCCATTGCTTTTGTTTTTACTTGGGGATGAGGACTGTCCAGCTTTGTCAAGATGGGACAGAGAAGAGTCGTTATCTGCGATTCAAAGCTGGACTCATCCGAAGCTAAAGCTAATCGCAGCTCCACCTTTTCTAGCAATTCTTTGATTATCAATTAAATACCAATTTCTTTTTCCATTTTTTTTGATTAGCTAAATTCTCAAAAGCAAGGGTTTTAAATACCATGGTTTTTTCGCTAGAATATTCCGCCTTTGGTTATTTTGAAGCAGTGTGAATACAGAAGCTATCAGCAGCTTCAATTCACAGCAGTCAAACAAAGGTTACACCTACGGGAAAGCTGTCAAAGTAATTCTCATTCATCTTTTTCTTGCTGCATTTGCATAAACAAACTTTGTAAAAACACGCGGGAAATGAATAAAATCAAAGAGTATGGAATTCAATGGGTCCATTCCGGTTACTCTGTAATGGAAAGTCTAGTAAAATATCTCTTTCCGCACTTTTCCGTTAGATTAAATGAAAACTTTTCTGGTAATCAGAGTTAATACAGACCAGGAAATAGACGGGTATCTGCCATTCCAAGTGCTGATATACTTCAACATTTATTTGTATATATTTTGGTTATACGGGGAATACATCACGATAAATTGGAAGATAACTTGGTTTAATCCTTCTGGCTGGACCAAGTTTCAAACATGGATCTTGTACTACTTGTTTGCATTGATAGAACCTCTAAGATTATATCTGGGTTTCTTTGGCAACTTGAAAGAGCGAGCTCCTGATATTGCGGGCTGTGTTTTACTGACAGTATTTCCGCAGATGGTGATGTCGTTTGCGTTTATCGCATTGCAAAGTAATGCTTTTCTAACCTTGAAATATTTGGTGGCGGATTCATGACCGCATATGAGTTTGCTCATAATCTTTTGTATTTCTTTTTCTTGATTGCCGAAGCATTCATTGGATACTACGCGATCAAGAAGATGGTTCTGTCGCAGTCAACTCTATACTTTACAAACTTTGATAAAAAGAAGATTTAGTCGTGTCGGCATTTAAATTTACTTTGTATTTGCCTTTAGTTGTAGTAATATACATCTTCTATGCTGGCTATTGCCTTCCAGTGGCTGATATCGTTAATCAAAATCTATACTAGAATGAAACAAACTTTAGCTCATTTTATTTGAACAAGTCATAGATACGTTCAAGTGGTCTACCTACCACGGCCTTTTGTTTTTCGTAATCTACAAAGATAGGCCTTTGCATTATAAGAGGATCTTGAATTAACTCTGCCAATGAATCCAATTCCGTTGGCACTTGACCTTTGTATTCATCCTTGCGAACTACTAAATCCAAATCTTCCTTTTCCATAAGGGAGAGCACTTTGAGGATTTTTTCCTTCTTCAATTGCGTAGTAGTATAATCAATTACTTCAAATTGATTCGGAATCTTTTCATTCAAAAATTGTAATGCATTCTTGCATTTTGAACAGGTTGGTTTCTGTAACAAGAGAAATCTCATATTTTTTTTCAAAGATCTATGTTTGGTCAGCAGAATCAGAATCAGTCAGGATTTGGTCAGCAGAATCAGAATCAGT